>JAWMRC010000089.1:4242448-4256400 GCA_035584755.1 Thripadectes ignobilis | reverse complement strand
AGGACTTTTGGGAAGAAGGAGGATAACTAAGTAAAAAAGACAAGGAATCCATTTTACAACACAGTAAAAGCTTCAGTCTTTAAGGCACTTTGGCTGGTTTCTTCATTTTCTTCAGAGACCCATTTTGAACATGATTTTTCCCATTTCTGATATTGCACATTTTCTGCCACAGGTAGATCTCTGCTTCACGGTTTCTTTCAGAGGGTTTATTCTAGTACACATTCTCTCTCATACTTGAAAAAAAGTCTGCTTGAAGAACTTCCAGTTCTACACAGAGATTTTGAAATACAGTATCTGGAAATAGCTTAAGTCATATGTCAAAAGAAAAGCTTTCTTCCGCCCCCAGCATTATCATACATTGGTTTTTTGAAGTAAATTAGAGAGTAGAGAATGTATTATGAGAATCTGGTTTTAAAGTTAAATTCGTAGAAGTCTCTACAGATATTGAGTTTATGGTAACTCAGCTTTGCTTCCCTTCTTTGTTGGATTTTTTTACACAGATGCTTCCTCCGACATGCTTTTCTTTTATACTGTGCACATTAAGTAAACACAGAGATAAATAATTGTGGTTAATAGATTATTAGCTGTTCAGTAATGTTTTATTTATTTCCAAAAGTAATTTTCTAAGCTTTTTTTTCAACTTTGTCCATCTGGAGGTTGGTGCCTTGGAACAGGCAATGCTGGATGCTTTAGTGATGGACCGTGTGGATTTTGTGAAGCTGTTAATAGAGCACGGAGTGAACATGCACCGTTTTCTTACCATATCTCGTTTAGAAGAACTCTACAATACAGTGAGTATTTGGAATTCCAGTGTACTACTGGATAAGAAAGATAAGGAAACCTGGAAACAATGCTGTCTTTCTTAAGAGATCTGATAGGTAGGCTACATTTTTTATGAAGGATTTTTGGGGGAAAAAAAAAATAAGAAAATTAAGGGATTTTGCTAATTTTTGATTGTAATGTAGGATTTTTGGATTGGTGTACCAGCTAATTATTTTTGATTCATTGTCATGAACCAGACTGAGTACTCACAGGAAGCTCATGGGAAATATGTTCAGATTTAAGTCCAGTATGTGATACATTCTTACCTTGCTGAAAATATGTTGTCTAGACCAAAGCTATACCAGCTTCTTTCTAGAGTATGTCATAATTTAACATGGTAGAGGTGTTGCAGATTGATGTTGAAATATTTTTGAAGAGATTTGATGGGAGAGCTTGAATTACAGTAGCTTATTCTGAAGATTTTTTTAGCTGCTTTCTTTTACTGTATTGATTTTCTAACGTAGAATGATGTTTGTTTACTGTATTTTGTTTTCACACTGCAGAAACAAGGACCATCAAATCTACTTTTACATCACCTAGTTCAAGATGTGAAACAGGTAACAGACATAGAAAAGGCTGGGAAGCAAAAATGGTGGCTTATAACTTCAGTGTCCACTGCCACAATGGTGTTAGATAATACAGGGGAATTTTAGGAATAGAAGTGATGGGTTCATTATTATAGTCCTAGATCTGATAAATGCTTTTATCTTAATCCCCACTGATCCCTTAAGCAATTAACTAACACACTACTACTGAGGCTCCCAAGGGTCAGGTACTTTAATTTCCAAACCAAGCAGTTCATGTAGATCAGATTCTCTTTCTCAGATTACTAAAGTGACATTATGAAGTGATTGTACAAAAGACTTAGTGAATTAGTGCCATAATTATGCTCATTGTTTTAAGGTTTTCTTTTTTTCTCCTAAAGCTAGAATAATCTTTTATTGTTGATCAATAACAAAAATATACTGTGACAACATATATTTTAATGTGCTGCATTGCCTAGGAGGACAGAAAGTGGCAGTAGCTGACTACTGCGTGGAGCACTGGCTCCATCAGTAGTTCAGTGGTAGCTTTGTTATTTATATACAACATTAATTTATTTCATGCTTCTGTTACCTATTGTACCTCACAGCACTGTTTAGCCAGGAAGGGATGAGCAGTTCTTTAAGCATTTAGGCTTCACTGCAGGGGATTCTGAGATCTAAAACTAGATTAATTGGATAACTCTTTCCAGGGTATGAATGCTAAGATAAAATGAAATGTTAAGTCCAACTGTTTGGAAAGTTCTCTTGAATTTGTGGTATGAGTTTGTTATTGTGGCTGATTCTCATGTCAGTCTCACGTATTGTTCTTTAGATAGACGTAGGGATAGATGGTCTCCATAACAAACTATTTTTTGTGTTTTCCCATAATGATGAACATATTCAAGGTCTGAATTATGCGACATATCTGGAAGAGCTCGGTGTTGACAAAAGAATCTAACTTTTCCAGGCTGAAAAATCTGTCTTCCTCACTAATACTGAAGTGGTTGATATGACCCCTCCCTTAAAATCCATGCCCTGTATATATCTCAGGACACTTTGAGAAAACTCAGAGTGTGATCTAAAGAGAGTCTTTTGGCACTTAATATGTAATAATGGAATTCATATAAAAATATCCTGTGCAGTTTCAAAACTTTCTATGCCGTTGTGTAAGCTAAATTTACTTGGGATCTGCACACAGGTCTAAACGCTGAAAAGCCTTTTTCACCTGACCTTCTGTAATTATGCATAAGTGCTCAGTGAACAGGTTGTGCAGTTGCAGTCAAATATGGTGACACAGGAGGTGTGACAGTCACAAAAATGATGTGATCCTGTATTTCAGAATATTTTCCACATTAGTGTGACCAGCTTTGATGCTGCTACATTGGAATGGAGATATGTTGCAGTCTGCTCTGATTGCCTAAAATATGGAGCTTAGCACAAAGAAGTACCTACAAATATAGGTAGTCAGAACTATTGGCCTAACTAACTCTCAAAGACAGAGATGACAAACTCCATTCTGTGAGACATGCTTTTGCCCCAGAATGCTCAACGTGTTGAAGCCTTGTGTTATTTAAGGTTCGGTGGCCTTAACTGACTGTACAGAGGCTTGCTACTGAAGTCTATTGAAAAAACCCTCAGTCCAGAAGAAAAAGACTTTTCAGTCTGAGAGGCATATACTGCTAGGAATACATAAAGTGTCAGATCCCATTTATGTACAAGCCCATTTTTCACTTCAAAGAGTTGCAGTTTAAGGTTTTACCAATAATTTTTAAAATCTGTATGGAAGATAATCTTGTTCTTCAGAGAATTTATCACAAACCTTCAGTCTGGGAAGAACAGTGGAGGTAAGCTGGGCAGTGGTGCTTAAAACAGAAATGTTGAAAGACTCAGAAAGTAGAGCTAATGCAGGTACAGCTGCTGTCCTAGTTGACAAGACAGTCTGAGCCTGTACAGGCTTTTTCTGGTCTCCAGGAATTACTCTGCAACGTCAAATACATCCTTCATCTACTTCTTCATTTTTAATTAATGAACAAGCTTAATGACCAAATAATACCATGCTAGTTTTCTCTTGTTATGAGAAGAATATTTTTGTCTGTCTCCTCTGTTCCTGATTGTTCTGAAGAATGACTACCCTCACTGTTGAATGCAGCTGGGCTTGTGATTATTGCAATATATGTCCCTGTGCAATGTGCATGCAGTGAACTGTAGACATCACATTTTTGAGGCTGAAAATGGGATGTGCCTATGTTCTCTTTTCTAGGGGAGTTTCATATGCCTAGTGAATGTGTACAGTTTCCTGACAGGTGCAGGAGCTCTCAGATGCACATTTTTTCAGACTACCCCTTAGTAGGGCTCTGACATAGTTGAGCATTGCATGTAATGAAATGCAATCATGAAATGTTTGTGACATTTGGTGTTTCAGAACACCCTTTCTTTGGATTACAAGATATCACTGATTGATATTGGACTAGTGATAGAGTACCTTCTTGGTGGAGCTTATCGGAGCAGCTACACAAGGAAGCGTTTCCGAATTCTCTACAATGATCTCTGCAGAAAACATAAGGTAACTTCTTTGAAATTACTACCACTGGTCTCCAAGAAAGCCAAAATGTGACAACTGAAAATAGCTCAGGTGGTTTGCCTGACAGGCATCAGTTCAATGTATGTCAGGCTTGTCTGTTTTATGAATCTCTTTGTCAGCTGTGGGGAGGTTGCAAATAAAACAGACAAATCCCCAAGTCTACCAGTGATTGTTACATTAACTGTTAATTCAGTAAATTTACTTTTGTGTCCAGTAGCTGGGTTGTGTTTTCTGTCTGTCGTCCATCAGAAAAGATCACCAAGACTGTGTCAAACAAAATTTTCTCTTTTTTGAAGCAGTTGCATATTTCTTTTCTTGCAGCTTGAACTGCAGCACAGAAATACTGAATTCCACATGCCTTGAACTAGACTTAGGCCATGTCATCATTTTCTCTGTTGATTTTCCAAAACCAGTAACTTACAAGCAACCTAAGCTTCTCAATAAATTAGCTGAATATCTTTCCCAACATCACTGCATAAGAATTCTGCCCACTTTTTGGAGGAGAACTGGACTTTGATTGAAATAGTTCTGTATGTTAAAAACCAGACAACAATACCCTATCATCCCAATGAACTACTTCCATGACTAAGAGAAGAACCTCAGGATGATCAGAGAAAATGAGACAAATAATGAAAACTGTTACTTGGAGGGAATAGAAACACAAATTTCCTGTGTGTCACTGGTTTAATACAATACTTAAAAAAAGATATCTGAGCAGTTACAACACTTTTCACTGTTTCTGATTAAATATGACCTTAACAGGAATGAGTGAAACCATATAATCATATACCTAGGTACTACAGGGAAGAACATTAGTGATTCAGCTGGTTACATTCTTCTGTCTGAGTCAACACACAACAAAATTTACAGGGGTGCTAGATGTTCAGAGGAAATGATCAGCAAAATCTTCAGAGACTTCTGTTTTTCAAAGGACTTAAGGCATTTTATAAAAAGGTCGGCACTTAGAAGAGGTTCCAGTTGGATGATTTCAGCCTGGTGCAAGCCCAGTTGTTGTTTTAATTGCTGGATTCTATTTGGAAAATCAGTATTTTGAATTCAGAGTTTTGGAAAAATAAATTTTTTTTTTTTTTTTAACCAAGGTGTGAAACAGGCTGTTTTTTCCCTTACAGTATAAGCTCCAGTGGTGGTTATGTTGATTGTTATCTCACTAGTTTTTTAATAACATCAGTTTCTACATGCATTATTGTGGTCAGAAAGTACATGCATGTATCATATCTACAGGCACATATTTGTATCTAATTTGCAATTCTCTCCTTGTGGTATGCCTTTGGATCTAGAGAGTGGTCTCCAGCTTTTCCCAGAGCCTGTCTCATTTCTTTCATCAGAGTAATCGGATGGATAGTGGAATGGGATCTACTGAAAGTACTTTGCATTCTCAGTTCTTCAGAACAGCACAGCCTTACAAATACAAGGTAATACATCGCTTACTTTGGACTTTGCTTAGGATGTATTAGGCTGCTAATAATTTTATTGACAGATTTTAGACATGGGTTGGTCAGGCTGTTAATTTTCATAATTCTACTTAAATTGCCGTGGAAGCAGTGCTTTACTGCACACTGGCCATGAGGTACAGGTCTTGCAGTTTTAAGGGTGAAATCAAGCTCAGACTCGTGTTGTGACAATTTTTTGACTTCAATCCATCGTTAGCTGCTCAGGGCTTTCATTCACTAAAATGTAGTATCACCAAATTTCTGAACATCTAGCGTGGGTGAAAACTTATTCAGAAGGAACAGAAGATCTCTGACTTTCCTGATGTTATCTCATGATTGCTTATTAAAATGCTAGAGTAAGCCTGCTAAGAAGAGGTACATTTTGAACATCTGGAAAATGAGGACAGAGTATTTTCTTACAAAGAAAGACTAACAAAAGAGCAAAGATTGCCATTCATATCTGTCTGTCTATCTACCTGACAGACAAAACATAAAGTAGCATGAATTTAAATGGCTGTGTTGAAATTAGTCTGAGCCAAAATAACCCCTTATAGCACTGAGACTACACCATTTATATTAGTAAGATTTTTTTTCTCTACCTTTCATGGAGAAATATCCAGATATGAATGTATGGCAAGTTTACAAGTGTGACAGACAGTAAAATTATCTATAAGTACCACTAGTCTATGGTGTATGTTTTAGTCTACTGTTTGCTTTTGTTTTTCCTTCTGTCATGACACAACTATAAAAAGAGTGAAAGGAGGATCTCGGTGTCACAGGGTTTGAAGACTGCCCAACACTATGGAAAGGGAAGCTATAAATGACACGGATTTAGAGAAAGAGGATTTTTCCTTCACTATTTTTACCATATTCCTAGCATTGGTAATCTGAATGTGATCCTAGCTGTCATTTATGACATATATATATGTGTGTGTGTGTATATATATATATATAGCTATCAGTTTGCTACTTGAAATTCAGATTTGTGTGCAGTTTTACTCTTCCGAATCTGAACCTCAACAATTCACTGGCATTTTTTGTTTGTTTGTTTTTTCTCCCTAAACGAACTTTTAGGAAAGATCCAGTGCTTTCCATAAGTGTAAGAAGAAATCAAAAGAGGACATAAACTATGCAGAGAATTATGAGTCAACTGGTTTTATCTACCCCTATAATGACCTCCTTGTTTGGGCAGTATTAATGAAAAGACAGAAGATGGCAAGGTTTTTCTGGCAGCATGGAGAGGAAGCCATGGTCAAGGCGGTTGTGGCTTGTAAACTCTACAGAGCAATGGCACATGAAGCTAAACAGAGCAGCATGGTGGATGACACTTCAGAAGAACTCAAGAAGTATTCAAAGTATGAGTTCTCCCTTCACTTTAGTTGATAAAGTTTTGCAGTGCTTAAAATGGTTAGGTATTTTCCTAATCCACTAAGAGTTTATAGGGTTAGTGATGTAATGGACTGTGAAGTATAAAAAGAAGACTCTCAGGATCTATGTACTGGTGTGCAGTCTGGTTGAGAGTAAAAAGAAAGCTATTTGTATATTCCCTAGATGCATACTTCAAAATTAAAATTTAGGTGAGTAATGCATGACTCACTGTCTGCCAAACGGTCAAGTGAAGGACCGAAATTTTCCTTACAGCTTCTCTTGTAGTTCAATTTGTTAAAAAGCCATATGGCACATAGGTGTTTGGCTTTTCAAACCTATAATAAGTAGTAATGAACAAACTAAAATCATTGCTTAAATCCTGCTTTGTGTAAGACTAAATGTAAAAATGTATTCTGAAATACCTGAGTGAATGAAAAGAGAAGTAGATCAAGGGTTTTCTTCAAGTTTGTAATTTGCAGTTAGTGTTTTCTGGTAATTTTTTATGTTAGTAATATATTTCATGCTTTGTAGACTTCATGCCTGAGATTCAGATACAATAAAATGTACTGCCTTCTTATGTATGCAGCTCCAAAGCTTAATTTGAAGGAAGGGATGTACTTTCCTTCCCTACAGACATGTTTTAAAGCCAGTCTAAAAGAAGAGACTTTTGCAACTGTCTGCAATGCTTGCCCACAGTGGTCATGAATCTATTGAAGGATATGCACAAAACTTTGTAGAATCCGTTTTGATCACTGAGCGAGATTAGGAAAAAAACAAATAAAAAATAGAAATCAGGATGATCTTATACCTTGTGATTAGAAGTAAATAGCTAGGTTTACTCCCTCAAATGCTTTTCACTAGATATATTGATAAAGCAGTGAGAAAAATGGGAGAAGACATACTTATTGAGATTCTAGGAGAACTTTAGTTAGCAGAGTATTCACACCAACCTCTTTGTGGCAGTGATTCTGAGTTTGGATAGATCCCTGTTAATTAAGACTGTTAATTCTTTTCTGCTTTAGGGAATTTGGGCAGCTTGCCTTAGATGTGCTGGACAAAGCGTTCAAACAAAATGAGCAGATGGCCATGAAATTGCTGACCTATGAACTGAAAAACTGGAGCAACTCAACCTGTTTAAAACTAGCAGTATCTGTAGGCCTGCGGCCTTTTGTATCCCATACGTGCACACAGATGCTGCTGACTGATATGTGGATGGGACGCCTGAAGATGCGGAAGAACTCCTGGTTTAAGGTAACATCACTCTAACTAGCTTTTTCTGAGCATTTAGAAGATCTTTAGATGCTTTATGCATGTTTTTGTGGTAATGAACATGGCTAATGCAGCTTTAGACAGTTGTGCTTAAGCAGGTGTTTGAATGTGCACATCTGGGACCAGTATTGTAAGCATCCCCAGATATCATAGCACTCTTCAAGGCCACAAAACAGGCAAGAGCAATACACTTCTTCAGAGTCTGTCAGAATGCAATACAGAGATTACCAGCACCAGTGGCTCTCTCCCAGGCCAGTGGGATTGCACAGGGTTTGTACTGACATCATGCATGGCTGACTGTAACCTCAGGTCTATGGAGGAACTAATTTCTGCTGAATTAATTTCCTGAATCTTGTGTCTCCTTTTTAGGTCATTATGAGTATTCTCCTGCCTCCCACCATCTTGATGCTGGAGTTTAAAAGCAAGGCAGAAATGTCTCATGTACCTCAGTCTCAAGACTTCCACCAGTTTACATGGTATCATGGGGATCAGAGCCAAATCAGCTCTAAAGATACTTTGTCTCTGGTTAGTCTCTGATGATAATTATTTGAGTATCAGTTTATTTGTTTACTACAGTATAATCTTAAGGAGTGAAAAGATAGTCATCAGGTGGAAGTGCTGAAGCCCATTTCTCAAGGCGTAGGGTGTAGATCCCTGATTTGGATATGGACTGAAGTGAACTTGGGCAAGTCACTTCATCTGTCCTGAATGTCACTTCTTTACTGGTCATAATGAGAAAATCCTTTCCAACCTCACACAAATATATTGAGATTATACTTAGTTGCAAGTCTTTTAGGGCACAAAGTCTATTCCAGCTGCAGATAAATACCAATGCAATCTTGAACACCAATGTAATCTTGTATACCAAATAAGCTAAGAAAGATTTCATATCATACACAAAATCACAACTATGAAACATAATTCAGGTTGCCCAGGTGGGCAGGGAAGCAGCAGAACTGAGGCAGTCCAGGTCTCATCCTTTCCAACTCACTCCTTGTTCCCATTCTGCATGAGCAGTGGCCAGTGCTCTGCATTTTAGCTGCTGCCTCTCCCAGTTTCCATAAGTGTTCAGTCTGAGCTAGACATGGACAGACATGGAGAATTTCCATCCAAAAGGGTAAATGTTGGTGAGGTGTTAACCCGTGAAAACATGATTGTTAAATGAGAGCTGTGAAGCAAACTTTTTTGTCCTCTGCTCACCTTAAAGCAGATAAACATTGTAGTTTACTTGAGACCTTCTCTATTAACTTTCAATTTGTGTACAATAAAAGAGGGAAGATTGTTTTTGAGGTTTTTTGCAACCGAATAGTAGACCTATTGTTGTAACATTCATGTTTTCTCTCTTTGATGCAGAAAAGTGCTCAAAGTCATTGTCTTCTGTGGTTTCTGTCTAACCTAGTTCAAAAATTATGTTTATAGGGTTTGGTAACAGCTATTATAGAGAGGACAGGCCAGTTGTAATTATTTGAGGTAGGACCCCACCCTGCAGTCTGCAGAAGGCAGCAGAAAAATGTGTATAAGCACTTTTTTGGTCTGCTTCAGATAGGGCTGCTTCTTTCCTGCACTAGCAACAAACTTAACTTTTGATTTTATCTATTAGAGAGTGTTGTTTAAAGTCTGAGCTACTGATTTTTCTTAAATAATCTTATATGACATAATACAAAAAAATATGCAATTTTATCAGTGCACATGTGCCATATAGAGCATCTTTCACAAACAGTTATGAGTTCCAATAACCTGCTGCGGCTGGAAATTGCACTCTTTCATGAGATGAATTCTCTCCTTCACCTTGGAAGATCTGATATTAACACACTGAGATGATTCTGTGTATTAAATTCACTGGTTTAGCCCTTTTCCCACTCTATTGTGATGCAAAAATCAGTTTTCCCCTGATAACCCAAGGGAACATTATGTTATAGGGATAAATAAATTACACTGTAGATATCTAGTAACAGTAAGTTTTAGCATTGATATTAGCCAAGGCAATTGGCCAGCACTGAAACAAAACTGAACAAGTTAATTTGCTTCCCTCAGCCGTGAACAGCTATTAGCTATTCATAGTTTGAACCAGTAACCTTGGCATTATTAGCACCACTGTCTAACCAACCGAGCAGTGTGTGTGTGTATCCCTCAGCCCGCTCTCCTTCATCACTGGAAACTCCTTTAAGCAACTTCTGGTTTTGTCAATTGTCTGCAGCTTTTTTTTGCATTTCATCAAAAATCAGCCTTTCAGAGGCATACTTGAAAAAGTGTCAAATTGTGAATACAAAATGAAGTATGTTTGCTTTTTTATGTGTTAGTTTGTTTTCATTTTACTGTAGAAAATAAAGAAATTATTAGTGGTTTTTATAGGCAGATCTTTGTAAGAGAATAGTTATTTCAACCTCATCTTCTAATCAGACATCAAATACATCAAAAATAGCAATGAGATTCTGTATTTAGAATTTTACTGTATTGACATTTTCTGTGCAGCTGTATACATGAGGCAGAAATAGTCTGCTCTTTCCTTTTTTCAGAATGTGACCACAGTTGTTAGTGGAGGTCTAGCTAATACAGTTATGTTGAATAGGAGTTGTTATTTATATACATCTCACAGCTGGGAAAAATGAGACATGGAGTGATTACTCAAAGACACTCAAAGAAATGTGTGGCAGAAATAGGAGTGGACTCAGGTCTGCTGACAGTGTTTGTAGTCATAAGATCAAATTGTAAATTAATATTACTAGGGGAAAAGTGTTCATGGTAATATTGCAAATGAGATAGTTGTAGCCAGACAAAAGCAAGCTACAGTAATGGTTTAGACCAGAGCAAAGTTTAGACATCTGTGTCTGTCTTCCCTCTAAAACAACAGTGCCTTTGGTATCATGTACCATTGTTTCTTACTTTTGAAATGCTGTTTTCTTTTAAAGAAGGATTATGATGTGGAAAAGTTTGCACAGAAGTCTGGTGAAAGCCAAGTAGATGGTGGAAAAGGAAACCTACCTGGCACTAGAAAAATCTATGAGTTCTACAATGCACCAATTGTCAAGTTCTGGTTTCACACGGTTAGTCATCACTGTAGATCTTGGACTTACAAATCCTTCCTTTCATCTTTCAAATGCCACTTAATTCTGCTTTTACTTTGTCTAGCATAGATTTGCAGTCTCTTACTGGTAGGATAGGAAGATACTTGAATATTTCTCTGAAAATTAAGTGGAAAGGTTTTCTACTAAAATCATCTAAGTGCATTAAAACAAACACAAAAAAGGCAACAGAGAAGGAACTAAATGAAAACTCAAGCATGGTTTTTTTAGAGTGGTCAGTTGCATATGTAGAGAGAGATTTGAAGCTGGCCTTAAAATACGTTTAATACCTCATTCATATCCATTTCTTTAGGAACTGTTTCTGAAAGAGTTAATCTATAGGAGGTCTTTTGCTACAGAAAAATATGCATTTATTAAATCAATTTTAGTAACCTTGTGTCAGTAGAGCTCAGGATGTTTAAGATCAGGCTGCCCATTGGGTCAGACCACCATGTGCATAAACTTTTACTCCTTTAACAGGCTGCGCTTAACCACTTTATAGGTTGTTAATCTATTGTGTAAGAGACATTTATAGCCTGTTCTTGTACCTTTAAAATATTTGTTTTCCACATCATGTTGTTCTTCCTGGGTTTTGGAAGGCACTGATTAACCAGTAATGATTTATATGACCTTGAAAATTGTTACCTCCAACTGAAGGTTGGGATGAAAGCATACCACTGCCTTCACATTGAAGAAATAATGTGCAGATCACAGAACAGAATCATAGAATAGTTAGGGTGGGAAGGGACCTCTAGAGTTCATTCTGTCCAACATCCAGGATAAAGTAGTAGTCTCATACATGGGATTGGAGCCTTGGTGAACATGTGCTGCAATAGTTTATCTTCTGCTCCTTCCTATTTTTTCAGCACCAAAGTACCAATTTCCAAATGATGCTTAAGGATATTCACATAAAAACAAAACAAAGTAAAACAAAACTTTGGAGAACTAGAATAAAGATTTTGGACTCAAAAATCTGACAGTGCCCCAGTAGTTTGAATACATAGGTTCAGGTTAATCACCTGTTACTATGTTTTCAGAAATTTGTTGGAGATTTTTGTGCAAATGGATTATATACCCTGTCTTTTGTAGATGTCATACCTGGCATTCCTCATGCTCTTCACTTACACTGTGTTGGTGAAGATGGGACCAAGACCAAGTGTGCAAGAATGGCTTGTTATCATTTATATTTTCACCACTGCTATTGAAAAAGTCAGGGAGGTAAGCTTTTCCTTTCACACTTCTCATCTGTAGAGGATGTATTATAACCCAGAGAATACTATAATCTGAAGAATGCCAAATCCTGCATTATTTTTATAGAGAATTTAGCAGAGGAAAAAATTGGACAGGGAATTTATTTATTAGAAAACTTTTATTTGAAGACCAGTGGTTGGGGCTTGAAAATTTTGTCCTTAATTCTCTACTTTTCTGTGTAGAGCTGGTGGCAATGTGCAGATCTCTTGAGAGTGACTGTGCTGAAAAGGGATTTGGAGCCTTGATGTAGGCACATTTCTTAATTTTTTTGAGTGGACAATTAGATTTCTAATAATGAAAATGGGATTTCTCTTTAGATATTTAACCTGAGTATGGACACTGTTATGAATTAATAGGTTTTATGCACAGCAAAATCTAGGGCTCTCTCTCAAGTCTATCTGACCTTCTATAAATGAACTTGGATAAAAAACACCATCAGCTTTTAATGCTGGATATGTTGAGCACAGAAAAATGATATTCCGATCAAAATTGTTTGAAATTATTTGCAGTTGATTAGACCAAAGCTTCTGAACACAACTTGCTTTCCAAACCTGAGTTTGGGGACAAATGCAGCTATGTATTTCCCAAATTATTTTATCTGAGCCAACTTATTTTTCGTGTAAAATCAGGAGATAGTAAACAATGGCAATGTGAATTGTCTTTTGTATGGCATTTGAAATGCTGTACTTGCAGAGGAATAAAACTACAAAAAACCAGCCACAGTTCTGAGTGAAGTTAATGCAGATCACTCAGAAGACTGTGACATTAGTATGAGGGAGGTGAAGGATTTCAAGGTGCAGCACAAATGCTGGAAATATATTCAAGATTAGATAAACTTGCAAGTTCTCTGGCTGCACAAGATAGTTTTGAAAAATTAACTTTAGAATTCTCTCATTGAGAAAAATATTGAATGTAAAATAGCAAGCACTTTTGAAATCATGTTGTGCTCTTGCATCATCTCAGTGGTGCTACAGTAGAAACATCAGCTCTTCTTTCTAGCATTATCATTCATGGGACAGTTTGAAATTGATGTCCTCTACTTCATTTTCTTTATTCATGTTCTAGTTCTGCTCTGTTGGCAAAGACTTTGTAGAACACTTTGTCTTACACATGCAGATGTTTAGCTGCTGAAGGGCTTGTTATATATAACTGCAAACCTCTATTTCTCTAGATTGTATCAACTAATTGTTAAAGCTTTGGGCCCTGATCCTACAACCACTTACTCATGTGAGTTAGTCCAGGTCACTTGTGTACATTAATGTGTTTATATGCATAACTTCTTGCAAGTTCAGGGCATAACATTTCAAAGTCTCTCCATTGCTTGGTACTTACCAGAATGAGCTTACATAGCACTACTTAATTTGCCTTACTTGCGGCAATGTGCAAAGGTTTTATTTACAGCCTCCCAGAGATTCCACTTCACACATTTACTCAGTGAAGCTTAAAATCCCTTTGAGGCACCTCACAGTTCTAGGAATGAATATTTCATTCTCTACCTTGCTAGTTGCCAGCACTCCTTTTTTTTTTTTTTTTTTTTTTTAATATATGTCCTTGGTGGAATGCAAAGATCTTTCTTTATATTTTCGGTCTGAAATAAAAGGCATTAGTTATTTTTCCATCAGCA
>JAWMRC010000089.1:4216024-4242348 GCA_035584755.1 Thripadectes ignobilis | reverse complement strand
CATCAGCAAGGTTAGGCTGGTAGTTTCCATGACTTAGAAGTTTATGAAAAGGCTGCTGCAGGTCATTACTCTAGAAAATGCTGGTTAATTTATAATGATACTTATGCATAGCAACTCTATACTGGTTGCTCTCTTCCACTGCGGTATGTGCCATTTAGTGAATGGATTCAGTCTCAAAATCTGTTTTTCCTTAGGAAGAGCTATTTCATGGGGCATACTTGAGCCATATGACACTATAGATTAAGTACAAACCTCAACTGATCATGAATGGCAATATTCAGTAAATGCCTGAAACAGAAACAAAGAAAAGGGAGGGGATGGGGGTGTGGGAGGAAATGATACATTTTCAAATATCCTGAAATAGTTCTGACAGAAGAGGTTAAATAAGGTATCTGTGATTTAAATGGCATTTCATTGTAGGCTTTTTTGATGTTCTACTTCTCAGGTATTTATCTCAGAACCTGGAAAAATCTGCCAAAAAGTGAAAGTGTGGATTTATGAATACTGGAATTTTACTGATTCTATAGCTATCATCCTGTTTATGATTGGTTTTGGTTTGCGCTGGTCCAACCCCCCCATTCAAACTGCAGGGAGGCTACTTTACTGCTTGGATATTATATTTTGGTATATTCGGCTCCTTGATCTTTTTGCTGTGAACCAGCATGCTGGCCCATACCTGACAATGATTGGGAAAATGGTAAGTATAGTGCTTTGGAGCAATATTTTGGTAGTTAAGGCATATATTCAGGAATTTGTAAAGTTGAGAAGTGACAGAAAAGAATGATGGTCAAAGGAGAGGTCACCTAATAATTCATAGTGACTGTATTCCCTGAAAATACAGTGATGACTTCTGTTTGTAAGTTGAACATAATCAGATTTAATTTTTCTTTAATTTATTAATTACTTGAAGTTATTCACAAAAGCCATTTTTACTTTATTCCTTAAGAGAAGGATTGAATTTGAGTTAATTTTCTGATCCAGCTTGCTTATAGAGGAAGTCACTACCTCTTGCAGATGGGCTGTCTAGTATAGATTATTCCCCTAGTTATTGGAAACCGTTTCATTATTATTGTACGTGTTGATTAAAATAATTAAATCCCATTTTATCTGGCATAATTTCTCTGAGATCGGTTATTTTTTTTTCTCTTTTGGTATAAGAACTGCTGCTGGACTGCTGCCTGGTCTAGAGGGACAATTTCCCACTGCAATGTCCCTTCATTACTGGGGACTACCTTCTCAACATGCTTACTTTTTTTCTTACATGGTAATTCCAATTCACTGTTAGAAGGCAAAATAATTTTCACTGCTCTTCCTTCCTCTCAGTTTGAAAGACGCACCACTGAGGAAAATCACCATCGTAGGGTCTCTGCATTTTCAACTCTTGCTTAAGATCTAAGAGGGATGTGAGAAACAAGTAAGACTTGTGGTTTTTTTGGTCCAGGATCATTTTAACTTCTACAAAATGCTCATGTAGTCCAGGTCATTTAACTAAAATATTTTATTTCCTCCAACTTCTTAGATTATTACCCCTGTTTCATATTCTGATTTGCAGAAGCAGATTTCCCTAAAGTGTGCGTTTCTTTGATATATAATTAATACAGCTAATTCTTTCACCCAAACATCTCTTCCAGACAGCAAATATGTTCTACATTGTGATCATGATGGCCATAGTTCTGCTGAGTTTTGGGGTGTCACGAAAGGCAATTCTTTCACCAGAGGAGCCTCCTTCTTGGACTCTGGCACGAGATACTGTATTTCAGCCCTACTGGATGATGTTTGGTGAGGTCTATGCTGGAGAAATAGATGGTAGGTAATTTTCACTATACAGTTCAAAGCTTAAATTTCATACAGGCAGGAAGATGCCCACTTTGGGCTGCTAAAGTTTTGACTACTTATTGAGCCTGTTCTTTCTCAAACAATTCTGATTCCAGCAAATATATGTCCTTAATGAGTAATAATGCATAAATAAAGTTGAGAATGTTAGCTTCTTTGTTAAAAATAAAGATTAAGCTCTAAAACTTTCAAATTGAGTGTTTCAAATTAAAACACTAAGTATATTGCAAATCTCAGAGCAAAGGGGGAGAAAGAAGTTACCTGTCATATTTCTTGAACAGATAAACCATGTGAATATGGGAGAAATAGAACAAATCTATGTAAATAGGAAAACCACTGTATCTCAATTAATGGTTTGAGCCTGTCTCAGTAAGACAGAAGAATCAGGCACTCCAGGAGGTATTTTAGCATTACTTATGGAAGGCACTCTCATGATACTGCATGATGGGTACAAGTAAAACAGTCCCTAAAATAGAAAAGTAGGTATGCAAATAGATACATATATTTAAGATACATAGTTTAGTATAGATCCAATTCATTAAAACAATTTAAAATATTGCATTCATTATTACTACTGAAACAGTCACATGATGGCTATGTATTTTGGTTATATAAGTCAGAATTCTTTTAATGAAAGCACATTGTTAAGTTTCACAATTTAGTCTGCGTAATCACTTATTAAAGCTAAACCTTTAGAAATGTGACACTTTCCAATAAAGCTATGATTTCTTCAGTGACTCTTTATGCTCAGAATATTTCCTGAATTTAGAGCCACTGCTTTATAAATGTGTTTTAAAATTTCAACAAAGGTGTAAAATTTGATTAGACATAAAAAAGGTTGAGAAGTTTTTATTTTGTCATTTTAAAACATTAAAAGGGATCCCTTAATTTCTATGATTTGTTGATTCTTCCCACAAATATTCATAGTCTTGTATATACTTCTGCATGAGTTAACATGATTTTAAGTTGTGCATGAAGCTCTAAATAAGTAACACTCCAGTACTGATAAAGCAGCCTTTGAGCTGTGTCCTTTCCACAATGGAGTTCGTGAAAACTCTGCCACTTGCTTTAATAATCAAAGATTTGAATAAAGTAAATTTCAACCTATTTGAGTCTGTGCTATTTCCCAAATGTATTTCAGCTCTTAACAAAATACTGGAGTGAGTGGAATAAGAACTGATATGTATAAAGTGATGTCTGCAGCTTCTGAACTGCAATGGTAACTATGGGGCAGTAGTAGCATAAAGAGGTTTCAGTTCTCCTTTAGGTGGGCATTGACCTTTTAGTTGGAAGTTTTATGATGTATCTCTGTGAAATTAACAAGCAGTGTTCTGTTTCTTGCTGGGAAAAATGAGAACACAGACCACTGATGTGCTCTGCTCTGATTTCCATGCTAATTGTGCTCTGCCTGTCCTTCATTTCCAGTTTGTGAAAACAATGAAGACTGTCCTCCTGGCTCCTTCCTCACACCATTCCTCCAAGCTGTCTACCTCTTTGTGCAGTACATCATCATGGTCAACTTGCTTATTGCTTTCTTTAAGTAGGTACCTTGGTATTCTGCTGCAACAGCAACTAATGCATTCAGCCAGCATTTCTCAAAGCCTTTCACCAAAAACACCCCAGCAAGGGCGTATTGGTGGTGGTTGTTATCCTGTCTTCCCTGGGAATAAGGTGAATGAAAAAGGAATGGTGGTAGCAAGACACTGCAAGGAAAGGGGTGGTGAGAAGACACTTATATTGTTTTGCTATTTGAAAAGAGTCTGACTGTGAAAACAGGCAACTCCAGCTGGCAAAAAAAGTAACATTAATTCAGCTCTGAAGTAATTTTTCTTTGTTTCTAGAAGTTATATTTGTTGTTATATAGGCTGAGAGCCTATATAACATTCATCATAGGGTAGCCCAAGTTTTAGATTGGCAGATAATTGGAAGTGTTCAAGGGAAGAGAATAATGACTGTAGGAGTATACTCTTCCTTTAGGAAATAATTTGAAAATTCCTGTTGCGTGATACAATCTCATATATTCTAGACTGAAATCTAACTAGTGTTTTTAACAAGCTGCCAAAGTAGGAAGGATCTTTATAGTAAGTCTATAGTAATTCATGATGATTCTAATAGTAATTAATCAGTGTCTTTATAGAATTTGAACAAGGAACCCCTGTAAAAAGTTCTGTAAAATATTACTGAAGAGCAGCCTAACCCAAGTAGTTAATTGCTTTTTCTTAGAATTTTAGCATTTCTGTGAAGGAAGAAGTCAGCTGTATACAAAAATGTAGCAATTAATATTCAGGAAAACTGAACTATCAAAACTCGTTCTATTTCCACTTCCAATTAAAACCCCCTTTCCTGAAATTATGGTGAGGAATCAATTTTTTACTACATAGCTGTGAAATTGTAATTTGAATTATTTATGGAATTAAACTTTCAGCAATGATGCTAAATATTCTGTTTAGTGATTTGTTTGTTCCAGAAGTGGGACAAAAAATGGGTATGAGCAATATATTTAATTATGCTTTCAGAAACAAAGCTGATGTTTTTGTAACTGTATACTGGGTGTGTAGTGTGACAGTTCAAATGAAATTACATTGCCAGAAACCCCAAAGTTGCTTTTCTGTGCTTGGGTCTACAACAGTAGTTATAGAAAATTATTCAGTGCAACTGCTGTCACGTTTAATAATATTACAGCTCTAGTTAGTATCTTGCAGAGGAAAGGCTCATGTATCTGCAAGTAAGTATTTTTTTAGGGGGAGTGCACAGAACTGTTTTGTTACCAGTCTTCCCTTAGCCTGGTACCTTCTTTTATTCCAGTCCAAAGAGTCAGACACTGTTAAATTTTCAGTTAGGCTATGCATTAAAATTTAAATACTATGGCTGAGATTTCAAAGCCACTTCAGTGATATCTTTTGTTCAGTTCCCATTAATGTTAATGAGAATTGGATGTCCAAATCTGTTAGGTAGCTTTGAAGGTCTCATTCTCAGTGCACTAGCTGCAGGCACATGCTGCTCCTTTGTTAAGTGGAAGTTGCTAAGCAGATTTACCTCAATAGGAGGAAAAAGACTTTTCTTCAGTGTCAGACTCGATCTGTACAGAAGCATCTTGTGCTATATTGGCAGTATTCCTCACAGGAGTGTTTTATCCTCCTTCTCCCCTTCCTCTGTCTTTCTCAGTAATGTTTATTTTGATTTGAAATCCATATCGAACAAGCTGTGGAAGTACAACCGGTACCGCTACATTATGACTTACCACGAGAAGCCATGGCTGCCTCCACCATTCATCCTCCTGAGCCACATCAGACTTCTGATAAATCACATCTTCCACCATCAGTCCCCACATGAGCTGGATCAAGAGGAAGGCGATGTTGGACTAAGTAAGCTGGGAACAAAAAAAAAAATAGCTGATGACAATTGTTGTCAGCCTCCCATCACCTTGGAGTTGAGTTCCAAAAAAAAAAAAAAAAAATATGTTCTCTGCATAGGGGCCTGTTTTCATTTGAAAAACTGAATTTAGCTTGCCTGCTTGAGAATTCTTGAAGGAAAAAAAATGACTAGGTGATGAGGGGAATATTTGTTATGTTGCATACTGTGCATCAGTCAAGATACTTCACAACTTTGAGCTGAAATAAAGTGACAGCAACTTATTCTGTGGGAATTAATAGCCTTTTTTTGAAGAAATTAAACTATACTTTAGGCATGAATTTCTGTATGTTTGTCAAGAAAAGTTCAACAATTCCTTTTTCATTACCTGGGGAAGGTAGATGCAGAAGCCCAAGGACAAAGGTGATCCAGTAATGGCAGATGCAGAGAGAGAGCATTGGGGCTTCCCACCTTCTCACTGTTTACCTCCCTTTGTACACTAGTTTGTCAATGCACCTTTCCCACCTGGACTTCTTCATTCCAGGGTCCTTCCTAATGCCTCTTCAAGGTGATGTCAGTTCCCTGTCTCACTGTCGCCAGCTCTGCCAGGAATAGCCCTAGCTGTTGAGTGGAGGTAACCACAAGGCCTAGGATGGGAATGAATACTCAGTAGTGGGAGTTGGTGGTTGGGGTGAGGAAGGGAAATGAGGAAGAGAAGAGGCTGGTGGCTACAAAAACACTGGGGAACTCTGGTGTATAGTATTATACAGCCTCATCTTTTTTGGTGCAATATGTAGCCTTCATCCCTAAAAGCCCTGCCTGGTTTTTACTTAGGATTTGCTCTGCTGAATGTGAATCCCTGAAGTTACCTGGAATGCTCACAGGTAGTTACAGCGTTCAAACTCAGGCTTAATTAATCAATGCTGTGCTGCTTTACTACTGCTCCCAGGCTCAGTTCCTCCATCATGACTGGATACAACAGCTGGCCTTTGAATTGCCACTGATATGCATGAATAGCATAAGTCACTGATGTAGCATAGAGGGTATCTTGTAAGGTGCATCTGGCTAAAGGAAAACCAAAACCCTGCTTAGCAGATCTCAAAGTCCTTGGATAGAAGAGGGCTTCTGCCTTGCTTACACTTCTCTCAGAAGGAGACTTTTTTTCCTGTTTGTATGCCTCTGTGTCCCTTTTCTATATACATATGCAGTGTTTGGTAAGTTTCTTCTAGGTTAGTTTTGGTGTAATTAACTGGTTTTCACAATGAAGATCCAGTGCCACCCTGTGGAAAATCAGTGAAAATACCAAGAGTAAAATCCTAGAACACCACAGGTAGGTTATGGGGGAAAAGAACCTGAAAGGTGATCAAGTCTGGCAGTGAGGAGGGGAACCCCAGAGCACTGTGGGGTTATTGGCTGCTGAGCAATGTGTTGCTGCTCTTTGTTACAATGCTTGTGACAAACACTGCCTTGTTGCTTGGCATAGATACCCCCCTGGTTAGTAAGTGAGGGCTCTGGTAAGTAAAAAACTAAAGAAAAGGGAAGCTTGGGAAAAGTTGAATTTGAATCGGAGAAGCAGCTTTCCACCATATGCATTTGTTTTTGTAATCAGTCTGTTCCTTCAGAAGTCTTGATGTCTTAGAAGAGTAGCTTCATAAATAGCCCAAATTGTGCAGTTGTAAACTTTTGAGTGTTTTCTTTCTCCCTTAGTAATCTTGGTGGGGAGGGAAGAGGAGAAGATATAAATGTTTTATACATATGAATGTTCATTAAGAACATCTTAATGTTTTACAGATGCGAACATGTTACACAATTAGGTGAAAAAAAGCTTTACAGCTTTGAATACCTGAAAGGACTGTAATTGTTGTAGATAACTAGCCCTAAATGAATGCCTGGACCAAATTAGAGTGAAATTTTTGTAAGCCTTATATATGTGTATCTACATCTTGTAAGTGACACATAAATAAAAGGAAAAAGTTTGTGAGAAAATACATCTTTGTGAACAGCCTTTTGGGTATGTACTTTTGAGGCTTTAAAGGGGAGTACACTTTTGTCAGTGTGGTTATGTTCCCTGTCTAAGAAAAGAGAAAAAACTCATTTTCCTGTATTTGGCATGTTGAGTCTTTACACATAAGCCCAAATTCACAGAATTAGGCCTGACTCTATTCGAAGGAGGGAATGTAAACAAGTCACGACAGGTTTTTTATTTTTTTCCTCATGGATGTTTATAAACAATTGCAATTATTAGCATGTTTCATACTGATTCCTACATCCTTTGTTCAGAGCTCTACCTGAGTGATGAGGAGTTAAAGAAACTTCATGACTTTGAGGAACAATGTGTGGAAAAATATTTTCATGAAAAGAATGAAAGCCTGAGTTCCAGTAACAGTGAAAGGATCCATTTGACCACAGAAAGGTATGTTTTGCTGCAGATTTGTGTTCTTGGTAAAATTTTGTCATATAAAAAGACTTTGATAAGCTAATGATTTTGAAACAAATTATGACCACTGTGAACATGTGTAGCCCTTGTTAAGTTGGTGGAAATGTATCTATTTGAGGTGCATGTCCGGTCTGTCTGGGAAGCCTTGCTGGCAAAGTTGCATCCCCAGGTATGTGCAGTGTGTAGGTGGTTTAAGGGGTACAGTAAGGCATTGCTAATTTTCACTTTTGAAGACCAGTTAGTGCTACAAAAACATGCCAGAGAACAGCATATAATATGTGTTTTTATTTAAAAGCTTAGCAGTGTACAAATTCTGTGAGTGTTGCTTGTGATTGAGTATAACTGCTGTTTACAGAAATAACCATAAAACCATGTTAGGAATATTCTGAATATAATGTCTTGGTTTGCAAAATGCTAATACACAACTGTCAACAGAGTTTAAAAATTCTCAGTATTGGCTTAATTTAGCATTCTATTGAAATCAATGGCCAATCTGCCACTAAATTTAAGGGAAAGCATTAAAAAAAGTGAACACTATAAAAAGTCACATTGAATGCCAACACTGATCTCCTCTAACATATTTGTTTTGCCTAGAAAGATAACCTCTCAATCTTTGCCTGTTCATAATCTTATTTCCTGCACATTAGAACAAAACACAGAAGCAAAATAAGCATCCCCCATAATATAAATTAAATAAGTAGCTTAGTTCAAAAGCTGCAGAATTATTATTTCAAGAAGATTAATTTACTGGATAAATATAGATGTGGAAAGGAATTGTTTCCTAAGTGCAAATGATTTCAGCATTTCAGCACTTCACAGCATTACATAACATTAATGCGAGAAAGTAATTTAAGTGAAGAAAATGTGCTGAAACACTAGTCTTTGATGTTATTCAGCAATTGGTTAAAACCGTATCATTTAGTTTCTCTGTGACAAACCAAAAAAATCACTACTGCATATTGCCTGCAGCTAGTTTATCATTGTCCTAGTGATAAAGCACCAGAGAGTATCTTCATCAAATGTGAAGATAATTATTTGGTTAAAATTATATAATTTTAGGCCAAGAAGTTCTTGCACTTTTGAAGTTTTTTGAAGATGATAAAAGAAAGGCTTTGTCTTTTAGGTAGTTGAATTTTGCCTGAAGATAACTGATGGCATAAGATGCACAAAATCTGCTTCCAGAGGCCAAATAGGTTCTTGGGAAGACCCCTTTCCCAGCAGTCTCCAGTATTTGAGAAATGCGAGCCTGTCCTTCTCATGCTTGCACAGGAAATGTGTAAATGGAGGATGACTAGCTGACAAGAAATATGCTTTACAGCATTTTACATTTGTAGTAATAGTCAGTGCAGCCTACTGTCTGTGGTTAATAATTCAATGGCAATGAACGGCTATTAATAGGAAAAGGGCAGTTTTTTAAAATAGGTACTCCTTGAACAAAAAGTCTGTTTCCTTAAGAGAAACTGGCTGTTGACTGGCTTTTTTAAAATTTATATATTTTTTAAAATGAACTTCACCATTTTAAAAAAGGTAAAAAAAAAAAAAAAAAAAAAAGACTGTTTGAAACTGGCATCTTGAAATGTGTTAATGGCCTCCTTCATCATCTTGCGAACAGACATAAAGATCTGTTTTAGTATTTTAGTTATATTTTCTTTTTCCCCTAGAGTGGAGGAGATGTTTCTACAGCTTAAAGAGGTGCATGAGAAGGTATTTTATATCAAGGAGTCTTTACTCTCCCTGGACAGCCAGCTAGGAAATTTGCAAGACCTCTCTGCATTGACAGTGGACATCCTGAAAGTCCTTTCAGCTGTAGACACTTTGCAGGTGGAAGAAGCCTTACTGGCTGACACAAAACATCAAATGTGTAGGAAGCTGCCACATAGTTGGAGCAATGCACTTCGTGCTAAGACCTTGAGCAGCCTGGAGTGTTTGTATGACAAGAAATACCAGTACTACAGCATGCCACCCTCCCTCTTACGGAGCTTGGTAAGGAGTCAGTGTCCATCAGAGTGCAAAAACCATGTATGGCGATCTGAGAGTAAGAAGGGGGTAGAAGACAGCTCTGGAAAGGCAGAGATAGAAAGTGACACACTTACTTCAGGAATATCCTCTGAGACCAAATCAACCCTTAGATATGGACAGTTCTTGCTGGTGCCCCCTGACCATCAGGGAGGGTATTTGTCTGAGGATGTCACCTTAAATTTGTCCTTTTTGAGCACTCCTGCCAAATACAAGGATGAAATGTTCAGAGGTGACCTGCAAAATAGCATTGTGCTGCAGCAAAACTTGCCGAGTGTCAGCCTCATTGAAGAAGAGACAAAAGATTATCATTGGAGCCAGAGAGACTTTGCTATTCATTTGCCATCAGAAAAGACTAATACTGCACAGATTGATCATCCTCTCAGTCTCCAGCCAACACTGGATATTGAAGAACTTGCAGCATCTGCCGGCAGTGATAGAGAAGAAACTGAAGGTGGTTATGTGAACTGGGGCTTCTCTGAAGGTGATGAAAAAGGAATTTTCATCTCAGATTCAAAGAAGAAAGCCCTGTGCATACATTCGTCCTATGACAGGGAGAACAGTTGCAAGAGTAACCCTCCCAGTCATGTCCAGTTAACAGAATCAAAGTCCTTTGCCTACAGCTCTGGCAGGTCACATCACAGCAGCATCTCTCAGAGCAAGCTGAAACGAAGCACCTCTTTCTGGATCAGCCCACTCTGGAGGGACTGGAGTTTCTGCAGAAGCAACAGCTTACAGTCCCCTAATAAAGAGACATCAGGGCGAGCCTCCAAGTCTATAGGTGGTAATTATAAAACACTACACTTGTACAACAGCTTTTACTGGAAAGTCCTAGACATTAGAAAAATGCTTCATTTGTGCACAGTTAATGCACGTTAGCTGCAGTTGATGGTAGTAGCATAGTTACTCTTTCAATTTCTTTGTGGTGGGTCTGGCAGTTGTTGGGCATTTCTGAAGTGTGCCTGGTATCCAAGCTGCAACGCACCTGTGTGTCAGCCACCCTGATTCTCCCCGTCTCGTGGGATCTCTGTGTCTGTGATTGCACAGCCGGGGTGACAGAGGCATTGTGCTCACTTTGGGGAAGTCTCCTGCAAGAGTTGCAGGAGCCAAAATAAATTACACAATCCCCTAGAGATACATTAGGATTATCATAGTTCAAATGGGTGCATGGAGAATGAAGTGGTATACACTTCTGTAGTCAGTTTAAATCCCTCTCTGTCTACCAGAAGTTTGCTTACCAAGAACTGAAATACAACAGATTTCTGTTCTAATTATGAATAATATGAGATGATGGATAACATTTGTTGTTTTATGTCTTGTGACAGTGCATATCTTTGCACTGAACTGCATGAGTATTAACTTTGGATGTCACAAGTCTTTCTCAGCTTGCTTTAGAGATCTGCCAGTTCCCTCTTGTCTTAGTAAACAAAAGCTTTGTAGCTTAAAGGTATTTTTTGACTCTTTTCTGCAGAGTCTTTACGATCCAGTGAGCTCCACCACAGTGAGGCAACAAAAGCAAACCAGCAAAACAGAGACAGAAAGTCTGGGAGAGGAAAGAGGAATCAAAAACCCCTTCAGGTGCCGGTATGGGCAGATGCAAAAGAATCACATATCTCAAAACTGTCTTATCATTTATTAAAAAGAGTTCTGCAGTGTGATTTAATTGAAAATGTAGAAGTTTAAAATGCTGCACACAAATTGGGACATCTAGACATCTATTATGTGTGTCTAGCTTTGGTTCAATTTTCGTTTTGTTTGAAATGTGTGGGATTTCCCTTTTGAACATGACACCCAAGGACTTTGCTAGATAGTATACCAGGGTGATACTGATTTAACACAAGAATAAATCAGTCCTTGCACTTTGGTTGGCAGGAGAACTTGAGGAGGCTTCATAGGATCTAGGATAGACTGAAGATGTGGCCATATCTAGGTGGTATACAACTGTAAACAAGTAAGCTCATAAGGTTATCTCCTGCCTGCAAGAGTCCCACAGTCTTCTCTCTGAATCCATCAAATATTTAGCATGTTGCAGAAAGCATATTGAATATGTCATATATATAGGGCAATTTCCCCATACCTATGACACTGTGAGTTCAAATATAAAAATCTATTTATTGAGCTATAAAGAAATTCCTAGGGTCTTTGTCATCTGAAAAGAGTTATCACTGTTTAATGAGATGAATGCTGAAGATTCATTTGTTTAAACAAGGTGCTCAGGTCAGCAAAGGACCTTAGACTTGAACTTTGAGACCTAATACCTCTGAACATGTTAGGTCTCAAAGTTCAAATATGTTCAAATAGTGTGAGATCTTTCATCATTTCTATTTAATAGACAAAAGCAACATATCTTCTGCAACTTGTAACAAAAAATGGGAAAATCTGTTTCTCAGTTGTGTTTCTCAGTATGTTCTGTCATTGGCGTTTCGGAGATTCTCTGAAGGTCCACATCATAGGCTGTCAGAGCAACTGCAGAGATGCTAATTGTTCTGTAAATTGAGTATTGTTTTGTCTCTATATTGTCAGGTGATTAGAGTGGATGATTGTCCCCAGAACACTCAAGTGATCTCAGAGCCTGCAGAGATGAATGTCTGGGACAAGCAAGAGAAACACAGCAAGAATTGTCTCACTGTCTCTAATTTCAGTCAGCTAAGTATGTGCCATTTTGCAAACAGTGAATTCCAGAATAGCTTTTAAAAAGAAGTAAATAAAATTCACAAATTCAAAGTGTCATCCACCATTTTCACCTCATGGCCTAATTTCCATAAAATTACACATAGTTTCCAGGCACACATGGCTTGGTTATTTCCTTCGTCATTGAAGAGGCAAAAAGGTTCTGGGTTGGATGGAAGGTCGGTTGAATATTTCTAGGAGCACTGCCTGTCTTGCATCGAGATAGCAGAGTGCTGATCCTCTGGAATAAATGGGATGAAAGAGGACTTTGACTCCTCTCCTGAAATATCTTCTAAAGTAACATCCTGGTTAACTGAAAAAATAAACTTCTGATTTTCTAGGACATTTACGCTCACAGGCAGTGCTGCAATACTGTATTTGCTGGCAGAACCTCTACCTGCATTATTCATTTCTCATTGCTCAGAAACATCCTCCAAGGGAAAGATACGAATTCTGTATTGTCTTTTCTGGAATGAAAAGGAATGACATTCTTACTCTTCTTTTAGTAATTCTCCATCTCTTTCATTCTTAGAAATCCTATGCATAGTTCATCTTGTCTTTCAACTTTGCTGTGGTGTGGCTCACTGGTTTTGTCCTGTGAGCTGCTGGGAGAAGTACTGAGGAATGCCTTGACTCGGTACCTCAAGGTCTGAGGAGCGCTGCAGTCATCCCAAATCTGCTGACAAAGAATGGAAAGAGTTTGTTTAATCCCTGTGAAATTCTGTTGGTTTTTTATAACCCATTACAGGTTTGCTCGGACAATATGATATATAGATGTTTATTTTATAGCACTGCATATGTACTTAGTTTATAGTGATAGAAATGTTCATTCACACTCTAGAAATAGCTGATGTGTGCTCTTTTGGCTAGGTTTGGAATGTCTCAGTTTCATGCACCAGAAAACGAAAAACCAAAACATTGGTAGGCATACCATACCATTCTGTGATTACCTGAGGCATTCTCAAGAGGTAAGACTATGATTATGCATCCTAGTCCATAATTTTGGCTGGGATGAGCCCAAGGTACCTCTGCTGTCATTCCTGGATTTATCACTACAGATTCTTTGTCATGGCATTCTTCTTTGAGAGATGAGGAACTTTGTTGTCTGCTGGCACAGGGTATGTGTGCTTAGTAAATTATTAATTTAACAGCTGTTAACACTCTACTATGACTATCAAAGTAGGATATTAAATTATTGAATCACAGAGTGGTTCTGAATATGAAGTTAGTCAGAAATAGCATGTGAGTTGATGTTGCATTAGGAGATGGGTGAGCACACAGCTTGGTCCTGCACCTGTGGGCAGAACAGTTCAGAAGCAAATTTTGGAAAGGTAGCTACATTGTCCTCACTCTATCATGTACAGATAGTTATTCCTTGCAAAGGAATAGTTAAATATTGGTAATAATTACGAAGTATAGATTTCTTAGCCATTGGCTTATAAACATCATATTTTATGATTTACCAGAATTTGCAGCTCTGTGATCTAAAGGTCCTTTGCCTGTGTAAACCAGCATAGGCCCATTGAATTTGATGGAGCTAGACCAATTTGTGTTTCCTGAAGACTCGAGCAGGAGTCTGGATTATGGAAACTATTATCTGTTTTAAAATCGTGTAGCTAATAGAAGAAAATTAATCATTCACTACATGTAGGGGTATCTCACATGTATAAAAGGAAATTAACAAAGAATTTCAACAGCACAAAAGTACCCTTCCTGTCTGTTATACCATGGTGATCTTTCAAAGCTCAACTTATTTTTTCACTGTAAATGTTATTTTTTTTTTTTGGTTGGTTGTTTGTTTTGGTTTTAGGGGTTTTTTTGGTGTGTTTTTGGGTTTTTTTGTGTTTGGTTTTGGTTTTTTTTTTTTAGAAATAAAAATGAACCAGAGAATTTCAGATATGCTGTTCTGAGTGTTGTAAAATTTGGATCCCAAATATCAGGAAAGAGAGCTTGAATGTCAATATTAAAAATGGTGGGGTTTTCTATGAAAAAAATGAAGAGAGAGAAACAGAAATAAATTTACTGATTTTATATTCTGTGAAACCTGAGTTTGGACTCTGAATCAAATAAGTCCTTGAAATGTGAAACACAAGATCAGACAAGCAAAATAAAAATCATGTCAGGAAAAGGAACCAAGTAATCTGGTGCTTCAAAACTCACATTAAGATATTCTTTGATGAAACTCAAAGGTGAGATTTTTAAAATTCTCAGAAAAGTCTCAATGATTAATAGCAATATTGGAGTTAGGTTAGAACCAGTCAGTTCCAGAATACCATCTTCAAATTAATTATTCTTCCAAGATACAGTGTCTAATACCTACTGAATTGTTATCCCTCTCCCTAAGTCCTCTCTGGACTATGAAAGTTTGTATTTATCACTGAGATATATCAAAGTTGCTGCATCCAACTGTTCTGCTTGGAGTATGATATATTTTAAAGAAATACATCTTTCCTAAAATGGGGCTTCTTGGATTTGTCCACTACATATCATTGGTTCAGGAATCCCTACTGATGTATAGCAGGGAGCAAAGCAAGGATGTGAGTAGGGATTTTTAAAAGATTTTTGTACTTGCAGAGCAAGCTAAGAGGTCAAAATATGAGAGAAATAAGAGAAAGTAAGTTAGTTTCAGATTAAATTAAAAACTGAATTTTAGTTGGTTTATCTTAAAGTTAGCTGACCCTGAACTTTTATTGGAGAAGTCTCTTTCTTTTGAGGATTGAAATCTGCCTGACTACTACTCAGAATAACAATTCTCTTTCTGTCTAGCACATTAGGAGGACTTGGCTGGCCCATTTTTATCTCATACTGCTGGAAGTTTAGAAGACTATTTGAGTATTTCTTTAAAAGACCTGGAAAATATATGATATAAATATCACTAGAAAACCTTTCAATGTGTCACCTTCTTCTGTTATAGAGGTTTAAGAGTGGATTTTATTTTCAACAACTGTAAAGTCTGTCCCTAGACTGGAATTTTCCAACATAAAGCAAGTTCTCTAATACTCTCCATTTTAGAATGCCTTTAACAAGCTTTGTAAGTGTATTGAGATATGGGTAGGTAACTGAGTATTTTAAAATGTATGGAGGCAACATGAAAAACTGCAATGTGAGTTAATTAGTTTCATTTTAGTGTAGGTGTGGCAATGCTGTGATTCACTTGCCTGTCAGTGTCATTATTTATATTAGTAATAAGATATAATTGTTTTTAAGTTTTTTTTAGCTGTGCAGCATATATATTATAGTGATGTGCATATTTTACCAGTAAAAGTATGTCTCTTTTTAGGGTTTGAGTAACAGAAGATTTGGAAATGCCAAGAAAAATAATCCAAACAGGGACTCCTCGTATGTATTCTTAGCATAATAAGATACTCATAATATGCTTTCAGAAAGAGATATCTGTAATGTCTGCAGCTTTCCACTTTGGTTTTGTTTCTCATGCTTCGCATAAGAAACTTCTGTGAAATGAAATGTTGAGGCAATTCAGTTTTTTTAAGATTCTTTGGAGAAAGCCCTCTTAATCGAGATAAATGAGATCCATTTAAACAAAGTGAATGACTTTAGGTAGAATACGCACCCCTTATATTTCTAATTATAACTCAATTTTTTATTTCTGTCACTAAGATGACAGTTAGACTTCATGATCTTAAAGCTGTTTTCCAGCCTTAATGATTCTGTCATTCTATGACTGTCTTTAACTGGCCATTTTTCCAACTATTGAGCATGAAAAGTTTCATTTGCTTTTGCTGTGCAAATTGTATGTTTCCTTTTTTAATAATTAAAATGCTAGCAGATCCTGAAAGGTTCTCTCACTCTCTGATTAATCGGTTTTGTGCTAAATTGCACAAAATACGAAATACTTAACAGAGTTTTCTTCATGCGTTTTCAAAAGTTATTAAGCTTTGATTATATTTGGTAAAAGTATACTGGTTTCACAAGAGGTGTCCGTTCCACCCCCCACCCCTGCCAGCTTGATTAATCAGTATCTTAATATTAGGAGTATTTTTACCATGTGCAGTGCTGTCTCTGTGTTCCTTTCCTTTTGTTTTCTTTTCTTTCTTATTTTCATCAATTTCTTTTAGATTGCTCTTATTTTGTAGCACTGTGGATGTAATAAATCAAAGATACTAGAAAGCTGTCATATCCCATTTGATTTCACCATGGGGAGAGGAGGAAAAAAGTTAGTTTTTTTATTTTGGTTTTATGCACACTAGTATATGTGCCTAGAGAGTTGGGTGGGTTTGTTTTTTTGTTTGTTTGTTTGTTTGGCTTTTGTTTTTTGTTTGTTTTGCACCCAGTCATTTATAGGTGGTAGGCAAACCACATACTTACCAACAGGACATACAGGCTGTTGAGTGTCCTGATTCTGTCATTTAGTCTATTGTCTTCAGTGGGATATCTCTGGTCTGTGAGGTGAATCATATCTTCTGTGTTCTGTAAAAGCCTGCTTTAATGTTAATGCTGATGCAATAGTCATTTTGTAAGCAGATTTGTTAATCCAAAAACCATCAATTTAAAAAGTATGTTTTGGTACATACAAAAATGATGGTATTAATTCACATAGCTGTTAATACATCTCAACATTAATTAAAAATTAATAATTGTGTATGTGATTGAAGGGTCTGTAACTGCTATTGGTTTTGCAATGTAAAAGATATGAACAGCAGTGCAGAGTCAAGAGCAGCTCAACATAAAGCAGAGAAAGAAACATACCAGTTTTTCAACACCTGAAGATGGTTTGCTGATAGCTGCATTGAGCAAAGTTGCCCTGAGAGTTATTTTGTTTTATAATTGCTGATCAGACCTTTGTGGGTCTTGCCTTCACATAGATTACATCTCTTTGTACGTGATGGATGTGTACCAGTGTTAGCTTAATGATGTAAATTTCCGATTAAAATATCAAGTATTTGCTTTTAAACAGGTTGAGAACGGCAGAGGAAAGCAACAGTAAGTTTTCCACTGATTGTCACTAATTTTAGTTCCCATTTGCAAATACCAATCTGACAATTCTGGAGTACAAAATCCAAAAGGAAATTAATTTACTGTAGTTGAGGGTTATAGGAATATATGCAGATATTTTTTCATGTGTTAGTAATGAATTTGTACTTTAAAATGAAAGTTTATAGTACTTGTTTTTCTCATAATAACTGCCTAATTTTAAAAGAAAAAAACCTATTTTTACTCCAGTCTGCCCAGTAATTTCATCAGGAAAATACACTTTAAGATGATGGTACTGCTTTCATCCATGACAGTCTCAGGGACCTGAGTTAAATCAGGGTGTATGTCTGAAGATACTTTGTGATAGAAAATGTTTAATGTATGCTTCATTTTTCAAGTTGGCATTTAGTGTAATTCAAATGTACAAATTTAGTGTAATATAAATGTAAATTTGTTTGTGTTTTTTACCTGAAATTATGACATCAGTGAAGCACTGAATTTATTGTGAAATGCTCAATGAAGAAATTTAAGGTTTTAATGAGGAATGACTTTGTTTCTCAAAAATAGAGTGTTACTTAACTTTGCTTGTATTTGTTGCATTCTAATCTATCTTCCAGTTTTCCTGACTCGTAGCTGTAAGAGGCTGAGCAGCTGGGCATCTATCTCCTTTTGAGAGTAGCTGTGATGCAGAAATAAGTAGCTCTTAGTCTTATTTCCCCTTCAAGTGCTGCTCTTTCAAGGTTCATCTCTGCACAAAACATGGCAGTGCCAGAGCATACGGCTGCAAGCAGAGTTGCGAGGCTGCTATCTTGAACATACCATTGCTTTGATTAAAATCCAGTTTCCCCATTTTCAAGAGGCCCTTTATAATATTTTGTTCTTTTACAATGTATGAAATGCAACAAAAATTCTTGGATCCAGCAAGAATGAAAGCACAAGGCACTTTGAATCACTAAGGGCAGTGGCCCTTCCCCCAACACCTGTAGATGTTTTTGTAGGAGATTTTTTTACTAAATAAGGAAGTATAAGCAAATACAATGCACCAAGAAGAAATTAAGTTCAAAAATTTTAGTGAATGTTGTTTTATCGCATTTTTTTCAGAATTAATAGGAGTACAGTATATATAAATTCTGAAATCTGGCATTTTGGAGCATAGTTTTCCAACAGAACAAAATTATTTCATCTACCTAATGCAAACATGCTTATTAATCTTGTCTGTGTTAAAAAATTCTTTCTATAAAAATAAGATTTTGGGACCAAATTTGATCTGACTGAACCTGTTAAATATGTAACCTTGGAAATTGTCTGGTTATATTTTAGCAGCATGTTAGATGCTGTGGGTTAATGGGACAGTACTATAACTTTGGTGCAATTGTATAGTTAATGGAATGCTTAATGGCTGAGGATGGAGGGTGAAAAATGCCTTTAGGAGGCCATGAGGCATTAAGGATAGCAAAGTTCTTTTGAAATCCCAGAGATGTAATTGGTTTAAAATGTTCTTGATGTTAGTAACAAAATTTTTCCACCATTTTGTTGAATAAATAACTCATCTGGCTGTATTACACTGATGACTGAAACCTGCCAATATATAGTACACTACAATATAGTTAAAGCCCATCAGGAATTCTCCTCTTTGAAATGCTGAGACAGTAATTGTGATTAGTCTCTTTCATGACAAAGTCTGTGATGAAAGGAATTAAAAAAGCATGGATTTATGTCTGCTATAATAATTAATATAGTGATCTTTTAAACATCATTTCAGATATTTTTGCCTGCTTGAAAACATCTCAAGATTTACATCATCACTACTCAGGTAAGCAGGAGGCACCAGAATCATAGCTGAGAAATTTAAGCAATTAAAAAGAACATTAGGCCTCCCCTTGCCATCTTCAGTGATTTTCATTTTGAAAAGTTGTACAATTGCCCACTGCTTAGAAGGTTCTATGTTAATTCATGCCTAACACTTAAGTGAGAGAATTATTATTTTCTTGCTGATAATTGCTCTGTTCTGGGTATTTGTGGCAAATCCAGAGCAGGATGTAGACAAACACTTTCAAAATATCAGTGGAAATAATGAATACACATCCAGTTTCTGAGGGGGCAGAAGAGACACGCTTTTTTTTATAGCTTCACTTCCCCTCACACCTCCCACACCCTCCCTTGTACCTTCTGGAATTCTTTTCTTCAGTTAATTGATATGTACTACTTAATCTTTGTTTGTATACCTATGAACTCCTGGAAATCTGTCAGGGAATAAATAATCTGAATGCTGATTTCCTCCAGTTCTGTCTTTTCCTGAGCTGAATATGCACAAATTTTCCCACAAGGCAGGGATTTCAGTTTTTCTCAGAGGAGAGATTGGCAGTAGATTGCCCACAGGACTTGGCCTGCTTTACAGGCAAGACTGGGGTAAACCAGAAGTAATAGCAGCCTCCTGAAATTCAAATCTATGTGGTTTTCACTGGGAATAACACCTGGATTTTAATCAACTATGCAGGAATAATTTCTCTGACATGTTGGCATTGTTGCAGTGATTAATTTTACCCTTATCAGTCATACTGTTTGAGACGAGGTAGGATTTTTCAGCACAGATGAATGTGATTTCCATTATGAGTTGACAAATATCTTGAGAGGTTGAAGCATAAGTTTTCTTTCCTCTGGAAGAGCAGGATAGAATTTAGTAAACTTGGCCCAAAAACTGGACACTAAAATCCTACACCATATATTGCTTATACATTATTTTTCTATCATACTGAGCAAGCAGATACAATTCTGCCTCTCTGCACACCCAAAAGAGCTAGGTTTTTGTCCCAAGTTTGGCAGCTGGTGCAAGTCCATGTCACGTGGTTTCTCTAGATTGTAGAGTGACTGTGGCAGGGTTTGGCAGATGGCACATGTTTGGCAAATCTTCCGTTCACAACCTTGCCCCTGCTATGCGCTGATTTCATGATCAGAGCATGCTCCCAGTGAGGCATCAAAGGAAGACCTTGATTTTAAGTCCATGCTCCAAGACTAGCTTGAAGGGCAGATCTTCTCAAATGAGGAACCCTAATTCATGGGTTAATGAGTCATGGCTTTGTTCTGCCTTTCTGAACTAAATAACCTCTAATTAAATTCTGCTTAAAGAAGTAACCTTAAAAGAAGGATAGTTGATGTCTAAGATCTGTAAGACTGCCACCATAACTTTTCAGTTACTCTGAAGAGAAACACAGCTGCTGTGGTTCACTCTTGTTGCCTAAAATCAGCTTTTAAAAGAAACCTCTAAGACTCAATTTGTGAGTTTTAGCGGGCAGAAATTCTTTTATTATGACACACTGAATGATTTCAGCACACCAGATGCGCTGGTAATCATTTTGCTAAAGTGTACATAAAGGTATCTTCACTGAAGCTTATATGTCAGCATTATATGATTATTCATTTTTTGTTCCCTGTATTCCTGTTATATATTCATGACATTTCCCAACACTTACTACTGTATATACATATCCTTATAAGTTCTCTGAGGGGCTTCATTAAGGGTCTCCAGTGGTCTTTTTTGTCTGGAGTCCCCAAAGTTCTAAGTGACTGCCTTATGAGCTTCAGGACAATTCACCTGGTTATAGAGTAACTGGGTGTTTCTTGGCTTGCTGCCTCCATTCTCTTCTTCATTGTTTCTTTACTTTGCTTGGTTAGTCCATTTAAATCACTTAGCTATATGTAGTTTCTACACTACATTCTGTTGCAGTTACTATTACTTTTTGTTACATCTCTAAACTCTGACATCAGTCTTTGCTTTGGATGCTAATTTTGTTTTCAGTCATTGAATAGGCAAATTAGGTAGTCAGAACTGTAGAATCTGAGTTGCCTCCTAGTTCTACCCTCTTACTCTCTTTGTGACTCACTTTATACCTCTCTCCTCTTCCTGGATAACTCAGTGAGGACAAAATCCGTACATATTTAGTTGACCCTGAAGTTTTGAAGGTGTCTGCATGAATAATGAGCTGCCAGATAAGAAGATATAATAAAGTGACTGATATTGTTTGGCAAGGAACCCAGATGAAGAAGCAGTGCTATGTGTAAGGAAAGCTTGGATTTTCCTGTCATGCCTTTCTAAATCTCCAGGCATTTCTGAGCTGGATGAGATAGTGAAGGTAGTTGGGATCCGTACATCTTATCAGCACAGAAATTAGCAGGAGCATAAAGCAGCGGCAGCCCTTGGAGAAAGGAGGAGGAAAAGGAAGTAGCAGAAGCAGTCCTTATAGGCAGGGTGCAAGGAGCTTTACCAGAGTGCCTGTTTGTTTGGAAGAAGGGAATTCATGAATGGTGAAAAGAGCAGCAGCTGATGCTTGTGGGATATCATGGATGTGTGTCCTGGTTCTGGCCAGGACAGGGTTAATTTTTGCAGTAGTCAGAGGTGGCATGACTCGGACCTGGAGGTTATTGTATATCACCTTATGTCATTTTCCAGGGATAGGGGAAGGGGTACCTTTCAGGTCCGGGTACTGTGGCAATGGTTTGCATATTACTAGTTTCCACATGATGAGCATTAGTCACTAACTCGTTTGCCTCTCTTGTCCCGTCTGTTATTAATAGCATTGCTGCTACTGTTCATGTTCATATTTCATTGCTGTTTCATTGCTATAAATTGTTCTTACCTCAAAGCCATTATCTTTTTGTGCCTCCAGTTCTCCCCTCCATCTCACCAGAGAGGTAGTGGGGAGTGAGCAAGCAGCACATGATTTGGAGTGTTTCAGTGGGAACTAAACTGGGGAGTACCATTCCTAAACCATGATAGCCTTATTTGGTGCTTAACAGGAGATACAAAGGGTTGAACAACAGATCCAACCACAGCAGATTGAAAAAAATTTATCTAAGTATTTGTTATATTTATGTACGGGGTCACTGGTCACAATATTGCTTGGTCTGTTCATGTGGTTGTGGTACCTCATCCTCTCTGTGTTTCCATATATGCATTATGTGCCCATCTCAGTGCTCTCCTTCAGAGCAGGGAGAGGGATCAGGATTGATTAGTTGCTGTACTGTGAAATATCAGCTTATGACATGATAATATGAAGGGCAATGAGGGTCCTTTGGGATGTATATTGAGATTGCTCTCCTACACTTACCTTGGACACTACCTCAGCCCACTGGAATCAGCCCACCTCTCCAGCCTATCCAGGTCCTTCTGTGGAGCCCTCCTGCCTTTTCAGTAGGTTGACACTCCCTCCCAGCTTGCTGTCATCTGCAAATTTGCTAATGATGGACTCAATCCCCTCATCTAAATCACCAATAAAGATGTTAAACAGGACTGGGCCCAACAGTGACCCCTGGAGGACACCACTTGTGACTGGCCACCAGCTGGATGCAGCCCCACTCACCATCACTCTCTGTGCCTAACCATCCAGTCAGTTCTAAACCCAGCAGAGAGTGCACCTGTCCAAGCCACGGGCTACCATCTCTTCCAGGAATATGCTATGGGAGACAGTGACAAAGGCTTTGATTAAGTCCAGATCGACCACATCCACACCTTTCCCCTCAGCCACCAGGTGGGTCACCTGATCATAAAAGGAGATCAGGTTGGTCAGACAGGATCTGCCCCTTATAAACCCTAGGTGGCTGGGTCTGATCCCATGTCTATCCTGTAGGTGCTGTGTGATTGCACTTAGGATGATCTGCTCCATAACCTTGCCAGGCACTGAGGGCAGGCTGACAGGCCTGTAGTTTCCCAGGTCCTCCTTGCAATCCTTTTTGTGGATTGGCGTGACACTCACCAACTTCCAGTCATCTGGGACCTCCCCAGAGTGACTGTTGGTAGATGATGGAGAGTGGCTTGGTGAGCTATTCCGCCAGCTCCCTCATCACCCTAGGATGGATCTCATCTGGTCCCATAGACTTATGAGGATCCAGGTCACTCAGTAAGTCACTATTTCCTCCTGGAATACAGGGGAGCTATTTGGCTTCATGTCTCTGTCTACCAGTTATCCTAAAGGCCACCTGTCTTACTGGTGAAAACTGAGGCAAAGTAGGTGTTGAGTGTCTCAGCCTTCTCCTCATCTGTGTTAACTATGTTCCCCCCCTCAATTCCAACAAAGAATGGATGTTTTGTTGCCTCTCCCTTTGTTATTAAAGTTTTTATAGAAGTGTTTTTTGTTATACCTAACAGAAGTAGCCAAATTGACTTCAAATTGTGTCTTCATCTCTCTAATTTTCTTTCTTCATGACCTAACTATATTTCTAAATTATTCATGAGTAGGCAGCCCTTTCTTCTTGTCTCTTTTCCCTGATTTCCTTCAGAATCTCCCTGTTCAGCCAAGCTGGTTGTCTTCCCTTCCAGCTTGCCTTTCTGCACACTGGTACAGCCTGTTCCTGTGCACTCAGGATTTCCTTCTTGAAGCATGTCCATCCCTCATGGATGCCTTTGTTTTCAAGGATTGTTTCCCAGGGTATGCTCTGAACCAGCCTTCTGAATAGGCCAAAATCTGCCCTCCAGAATCCAGTGTAGAGGTTTTATCAATGGCCCTCCTTGCATCCCTGAGTATGGAACTCTATTACTTCATGGTCACTGTGCCCCAGATGGCCTCTGACCACTATATCTCCCACCAGCCCCTCTCTGTGAACAGCAGGTCTAGTGGGGCTCCACCCCTGGTAGGCTCATTTACCAGCTGAAGCAGGAAATTATCCTCTATACACTCTAGGCATCTCCTAGACTGCCTCTTCTCTGCTGAGTTGAGCTCCCAGCAGGCATCTGGCAGGTTAAAGTCACCCACAAAAACAAGGGCTAGTGATTTTGAGACATCAGCCAGTTGCTTGTAGAATAATTCATCCTCCTTGCCATCCTGGTTGGGTGGTCTGTAACAGACTTCCACCAGGATGCCAGCCTTTGTTGGTCTTCTCCCTGATTCTGGTCCACAGGCACTCAATCTCATCATTGCTGACCTCGAGTTCTGCAGAATCAAGAGACTCTCTAAGATAGAGAGCCACCCCTTCACCTCTCCTACCCTGCCTGTCCTTTCTGAAGAGCTTGTAGCCACACACAGAAGCACTCCAGTCATGTGAGTCACCCCACAGTGTTTCTGTGACAGCAACTACATAGTTTTCCTGCTGCACGGTGGCTCTCCGGAGAGCCCAGTTTCAATCCCTTCCCCCTTCAAACCTAGTTTAAAACCCTCCTGATCAGCCCCACCAACTTATGGGCTACTGTCCTTTTGCTCTTCCTAGTAGATGAAGATCTGATTTGAGGAGATTAGGTACCATGGAATTTACCCCATGGTCAAAACCTCCAGAATTCTGATGGTGGGACCTATTGGTAAAATGGGCTTTCCTACTCCTCGTTCATCTCCTTATTCATCGTGGCTGGCAGAGGAACTGAGTGCAAATACCACCTGTGCTCCTGCCATGTAAACTGATCAACCCATCACCCTGAAATCCTTTTTGATTACCCTGGTACTTCTATTAATGTCATCACTGTCAGTCTGGACTACCAACAGTGGATAATAATCTGAGGGCCAAATTAGCTCAGGAAGTCTCCTACTAATATCACTCACCCAGCAAACCTCCCTGTGGGATGGGTCTGGTTGACACATAGGGCCCTCTATTCCTTTTTTTTTTTTCATATAGCTGTAGTTGTAATCTGTCTGGTAGACACGGTGCAACCACGAGACCCTCCAGACAGATCTTCCTCTTGACTGTCCTCTACCTGACTTTCTGGGTCCAGGCCCTCATATCTGTTCTTTAAGGACACCTGGGGAGGTGATGGGGCTCAGGAGGAGGTTTTTTACCTCCGATCAGGCAGCTGTTTCCATTCCCCCCACCCCCATTCACTTGGTTTGTTCCATCTGCCTGATGGCAGGAGGATAGGGCTTCACCATATCCTGCTGGACTTTCTTTGGAGTTGAAAGGGTGTGACTCCACCAGTCTATTTCCCACTCACTCTCCCTAATACTCCTTAGCCTCTCTACCTCTTCCTTGAGCTCTCCAACTAAGCACAGCAAGTCATTCACCTGCTCGCACCGTACACAGCTGCCTCCCATACTGTCCTCTGGTACTAATGCCAGGCTCAAACAGTCTGCAGCCAGAGACCTGAACAGCTGCATCTTTCTTGGAGGGTTCTGTCTGTGTTAACACACTCCTTGTGATAACAGCAGCAATGGCTTTCACTTTTTTGGAAACCATTACTGGCTTTGGTTGAGTTGCAATAAAAAAAAGCTCACCCAAGAGAGCTGGGAGGTGGCAGTGCCCTGTCTGCTTGCCCTGCCTGTGTGAGCTGCCATGAAAACTGCCATGCCATGCCCTCACTGACATTCCATGCCAGTTTGCCCACTCTTGCTTGCCTCTTCCATGTCAATTGCACTCCCTGGAGGCATTTTTAAAGCCCTCTCTAACATCTTCTAATGAGTCTGTCCTGCCCCTCACTCACTTGAATCAGTTTCCGAGGAGTAGCCAGCTGGAGCAGGAATCATGGATTGACCCAGACTGCATTGGAAAAGTGTGAGGCTCCAGAACACTTGCAATACATCGATGACATCATCATGTGGGGCAACACAGCAGAGGAAGTTTCTGAGAAAGGGCAGAAGATAATCCAAAACCACCTGAAGGCTGGTTGTGCCATACAACAAAGTAAGGTCATGGGACCTGCCCAGGAAATTCAGTTTTTAGGACTAGTAAAATGGCAAGGTGGATCTCGTCAGACTCCAAAGGATGTGGTCAAGCAAATAGCAGCTACTTCCCCACCAACCAGCAAGAAGGAAACACAGGCTTTGCCAGGTGCTGTGGGTTTTTGGAAGATGCATATTGCAGATTAGGGTCAGATTGTAAGCCCCCTATATCATGTTGACCCAAAAGAAGAACAGGAATGGACAAGATATAAAAAATGTGCTCTACACTGCAACCAAGAAGAATAGTCCTTCCTAGAGGCCGGCAAAAAGTAACTGATGAGACTCAAGGGTGACCCTTGAGTTTCTGGAGTCAGGGATACAAAGGATCCATATCTGTTCAGTTTATGAAGAGGTTTGAGCCACTTCAGAAGTGACTGGCACCAACACACAGCTCCTCCTGGCAGCCCGACTGCCAGTGCTGGGCTGGATGTTCAAAGGGAAAGACTCTTCCA
>JAWMRC010000089.1:4188242-4214215 GCA_035584755.1 Thripadectes ignobilis | reverse complement strand
GATGTGTACCACAAGAGGGTTTGATTTTTTGGGTGAGAACAGTCTGTAATGTTGAATTATGTAATATTGGTTGCTGAATGATGCTGCCATAACTGTCATGGACAATGAGTATGGAGTGCTCCAGGTACACCAGTCATGAGCTCCTGATGCAGCTTGCCACCAACTGGCAGCACGCCAGCCCTCCTGGAAGCCCTGGAAGACATCTAGGATGGCTAGAACCCATAGTCATGGACTAAATGAATTCAACAGACATCTTGGAGGGATGGCCATTGACTATGGAAATGACACTTCTGTGTGTTTTTGTGTGTGTGTTTCTATTTGTATATAAATATATATATTTGGAAGGTGTAGGATTGGAGAATTATATAGATGGTGTAGAATAAGGGGTAGATAATGTCCTGGTTCTGGTCAGGACAAGGTTAATTTTGGCAGCAGCCAAGAGGGCATAGCTAGAACCCAGCAGTTATTCTGTACCACTTACCTCATGTCTTTTTCCAGGGACAGGGGAAAGGGTCCCTTCTGGGTCAAGGTAGCATGGCTGAGGTTTGTGTTTTGTGGGATTCCACATGATGAGCATTCACATGTGAATTGTTTGCCTGCCTTGTACCCTCAGTTATTAGTAGTGTTACTGCTAATTTTCTTATCTCATTACTGTTTTCAGTAAGTTGTTATTATCTCAACCCATGATCTTTACTTTCTATGCCTCTTCTTCTCCATCCCACTGCAGGGGGGAGAGGGAGGGGGAGGGGTAAGTGAGGGAACATCACATGGTTTGGAGTGTTTCAGTGGGAACACTGAATTGGGAAATACCATTCCTAAACTGTAATAGTGTCCAAAGGGATGTTGCTGTCTGGATAGAGTGATCAGATCTGACACAGGATCACACTACTACCTCCTTGGCTTTGTATACTATCGTAAAGTGCTGCTCAGTGTTTTTGAAACTCAGCCAGCTTGTTTTTCCAATATATCTGTGAAATCTATGTTGTTTACAGCTGTTGAAAGAAACAACTTAATGAGACTTGCTCAGACCATACCATTCACACCAGTCCAGCTCTTTGGTGAGTACTAACTTCTTGGTTATACTTTTGGCTTTATAAATAGTGCATTACCTGTTTAAAGACTCTGTTGGAGAAGTTGTCTTGGATTAAGTTCAGCAATTCTTCGTTCTGAGAGATGAAACAGATAGAATGTAGTCATGCAGTAATTTAAGGACTTTGGATGTTGTTTTGTCCATCTCTCTTTGTGGTCAGTTAGATCAGCTTGCTGACACTCTGTCCAATTGCATTTTGAATATATCTTATAAATGGAAAATGCTCAGTTTTGTTGGGCAACCTCTTCCAGATTTTGACTTAGTTGTGAATCTAGTACTTTCCCTAGTAATTGTTGAGGTTTTCCTTGCTATAACTTGTGTCTGTTGGCATTTGTGTCATTGCTGTCAACCTCAGAGATTAATCTAACTCCATTTTCTATATATCTGTTAGGATAGCTGAAGACAACAAAAAGTTTCCCTGTAACCTTGATACTTCATTCTCTCTGTTCCTCTTCCACATATAGACACAGACAGATTTAAATAGATGTATAGATATACCAACAGGAAGAAAATCAGATATTGATTTAAAGGGCACTGTTCCTGAGCCTGGCACAGAAGACTTGTATTAAGGAAAAAAGAACTGTGCTGTAACTGAAGACCGGCAGAGAATAATCCATAAATTTTTGGGAAGAGTTCTGAAATGACAATGCAATATTGGCTTAGAGCAGAAAAAGCTCTGCTTTTAGACACTTGAGTTATAGGTACCACCTTCTGAATGGGTAGGATATTTTGTCTCAGCAACAAGTTGCTGGTACTTGCAGTATCATAGGATTTCTTGAGACCAGATTGTTGCTGATAATTAATATAGCTATAAAGATATTGAACATTCTAATCTTTGAAGCTCCCCAGAGACACCTTTCTAGGTATTAAACTGTCAAAATATAATAAAATGAAGATTTAATGTATGATTACAAAAAGTTTGTAGTTATACTATCTTTATATAAGTGTTACCTCATCACACTTGCCAGTGAAAACCTATTTTTAATGAATTAACATTACAAATACTGTAAGTTGCAAGAAGGAAAGGCAGATTTAAAATATCAGTCTGGTTTTCTATTAGTTTACAGATGGTGACAACCAAGAAGTGTCATGGTTGTGTTGCAGAGAGGAATGCTACCACAATTACAGAGGGGGAACAGAGTATAAATGAGTTAAAGCTCACTAGTTTCTGCTTTACTAGCCGGAGCAGAACATCTTAAACATTTGTGCATTGTAAATAACATTGGAATTCCTGGAAAAAAAAAAAATCATAGTTTAAGATATGAAAACTGTAAGCTTCTTGTTAATTTGCTTGAGCTCGTTCTCATAGGAATGTCCTTTTGAATGTATTTTCACCAGCTCATCTCACCGTGGCCAAGTCACCACTTTTGAAACAACCCAGCAGTCTGTCTGCACCAAAAGGTGGCACTCTTGACTACAGTCTATTTAGTGTCATCTAAAAAATTAAAGGCTTTTAATGTTATAGTTGATAACTATTACATGCTTATGTGTTTGCGTTGACTTTTCCACAGATTTATTTTTAACTATTATTTTAAATACTATTTTTAAACTAAGATTTTATTTTTTCCTAGAAATTCCAATGTTATTTTGCAATGCAGAAAAATTTCAGATGTTCTGCTCCTGCTAGTTTGTTTGTGTGGTTTTTGGTTTTTTTGGGTTTACTTTGTGAAACACAGTAAAAAAAAAAAAATGCAAGTGTTCTACAGATCCTAATTAACTTAAAACAATTCTTACTAAAAATTCCACATAAATGCATAAAGAGAAGGAGCTACACTCTACACTGAGACTTCATACACTGCAGATAAAAATGGTAGCCGCTTACAATCATGTGCTTTTAAATTACTACTATAGACTAGAATATACGTGAGCTTTGTTTCTGTGGAAGTATCCAGGAGGTCTTAAATCCATCTCTGTTTAAAGGTTTAATACCAACTCTTTGGACCACTTATTATAATAGTAGAAAAATGTACATACTATATCATACAAGTTTAGGCTGGGAAAGTTTTCAGACAGATGAACAGTTATGATAAAAAGGCTCTCTTTTAAAAACAGTGTGGCTTACAAAGGTGTGCAAATTGGTACGTGTATTTAAAGATATTAATTCAAAGTGCAGTTTTATCCTGTTTCTGCAATATATGACTTTTGCTAACAAAACTTCCTTTTATTTAAGCTGGAGAGGAAGTAACAGTCTATCAGCTAGAAGAAAGTTCCCCTATGAATCTTGATAAAAGCATGTCTTCCTGGTCCCGGCATGGTACAGCTGCAATGATCCAAGTTCTGTCACAGGAGGAGATGGATGGGGGTCTGCGGAGGGCCATGAAGGTCATTTGTACTTGGTCTGAGAATAATGTATTAAAGTTGGGACAAGTATTTATTGTGAAGTCTTTTCTGCCTGAGGTGGTTCAAACTTGGCAAAAGATCTTTCACGATGGCACAGTGTTACATCTCTGCCTGAGGGTGAGTTCAGACCTGAAGACACTGACTGGTCTAGCCTGATGTTATTTTGCTTACATGTTAATGTCTTCAGCATAGCTGACATGTTGTTATGTTTTGAAAAGAAAAAAAACCTTTTGAGGAAGATTTATCTCCCATTCGTAAACAGTAGATAATCAGTGTGTGTGTGTATGTTTCTTTGTTTTGACAAATTCCTGACACCTTGCTTCATGAAAATGATAGTAGTGTTTATAACACATCTTTTTTTTTTTATTTTTTTTTTTTTTAGGAGATCCAACAGCAAAGGGCTGCCCAGAAGTTAATCTATACCTTCAACCAAGTGAAGCCTCATACTATTCCCTATACTCCAAGGTAAATTCAGTGTCTGTTAAGTGCCAAAGGTTTCTCTTTTCAGTCATGTCCCAGGTCTAGTGCGGCTTCTGTTTCCATAGAGGGTTGCAATGATAACTGCAATAGTAATGATAATATCTAGTGATAGTTAGTGAACTTTCAAGAGGAAAAGTAGGCAGCTTGGAGGTTTGGCTTTATAGCTGCCTGTGGTGGAAAAATAAACATGCTGTTCCTTAGACTTAGGCAAGAATTGCCTTTTATACAATTAACATAGAACAATTTGGCATAGCTCATTTACAGTGGGCTGGAGTAAGTCAAATTATGTTGTTTGTTCATGAACTGTATGTTTCTGATCAGGTACTTTGTTTTGAGAGTTATCAGACTCTTTGTTCTCTCTACCATTTTGTACTTCCTGCTGTTCAAAATGCTCCTGCTAGGGAAGACATGTCCTCCTTTTTCTTGTATTTGCTCTGCATCATGCCTTTTGCTGACTGAGGGTGCTGATTAGCTTGCCAGCTCCTGATAGATGGTATTTATATCTACAGGTTCCTGGAAGTTTTCCTCATCTACTGCCATTCAGCAAACCAGTGGCTGACTATTGAGAAGTACATGACTGGTGAATTTCGGAAATACAACAACAACAATGGAGATGAGATTACTCCCAGCAGCTTGCTGGAAGAGCTGATGCTGGCCTTCTCTCACTGGACATATGTGTACACCTGTGGGGAACTCCTTGTCCTGGATTTGCAAGGTGACTGCTAGCATGGAACCACTCTTTGAAACCAAATGAAAAGCAATTATCTCAAAAGAGAATTTAGTACTGAGGAATGGGTCAAATTCTCACTTACATGAGAAAATGCAAAGCTCAAGAAACCCTTGGATACCTGTTTGATACTGATAAATGAGAATCTGCTGAAAGAATCTGTGTTAATATAGATGTAATAGGAAAATAATTTTGCATAAAATACCTCTAGTCTGAATGAACAAAGAAAAGTTAGATAAACTGTACAGAAACATTTCAGCCAGCTCAAAAAAACCCACTCCATATATTTTAATGTATAAAAATACATTTAAAGTATTTTCATTTTTCATAAGATATCTAAATAATACAGAGATTCATGTGTAGCCTTGTGTATATGCATACTTTATGTAATCTGTCAAAAGAGTGTGAACTGCTATTTGCAGTCCTATTTTTTTTATTGTCCATATTAATAAATCTGTAAACAATTTCGTAGACTGTAAGCCTGAATGCTATCCACGAAGTCTGGTGACTCCTTCAAAGAGCACATGATCACTTTACTGTACATATGTAAGTTGGAAGATGGCATATTTTGAGGAGATAAAACAGTTGGCAGTATTCAGAAGAAAAATATCACCTATCAAACCATAAACCCACTATTTTTTGTCATTCTGTCAAGGGGAATGTGTGTCAGTAGTCAAAGACTTAACATATTTGTATTTTGCAGCATCCAAAAGCTGTGAATTACAAAAAAGACATACTTATTAAGCAAAGTCAACCTATAATTCCATCCTTGCCTTTAGTGGTTTTAGCTGCACATGAAAAATAAATACAGAAACAATAAGTGTCTCTTCACTATAACCTAATAGAATTTGCCTGACGTTTACTTTGGTTTCTTATACAACTCTTGACAGTTACAGACCAATTGCCTTGGCTCAAAAATGGAGAATTTAAAAATCTCTGTAAATCTCAGTTTTCATCTCAAACTAACTGATATCAGCTCTAGTTTGGGCTTGTGTTTATCTTTAATTCTCTAATCTGGAGCTGAGGAAAAGTCAAGAACTGCTCCCCTTGGAGTCCTAAAATGATGAATCTATATCGCAATTTACCATATCATACTGGAGCCATCTCCACATACATATATGTACACTACATTTTGCCGAATTTACATCAATTAGGGGATATTCCAGTCACATTATGCCATGTCTAGAATCTTTACTAGGTTTTATTGCAGAATATTAATTTATTGTGTTGAAATAAAAATAATTGCGTATTTTATGGTCATATGATCATAGATTTTGCATTACTGTAAAAGCACAGTAATTTCAGAGATAAGAAAAGATGGTTTTCATAAGTGGTAGTATGTCATGGGGAAAACTGTAGCTTAGGTATCAGCATTCAGTATCATAATGAAATAATTTTTTTAATATACTTCCATTGGAAACCTAGATGAAAAAAGGTATAACAGAGCCAAACAATTGCACATCATGAAGTTGTGGCTTGTTGTGTTTGTTACCTTGAAGAGAATGCATGTTTGAGATCTATTGATATTGGCAAGATCCATGTCTGATGATCCTTTAGTCCAACTAAAATAATGATGTTTTGTTGGTCACATTTTACTTAGTTAGTTGAGCTTCAACATAATAATAAACCCCAAAGCAACTGAAGTCAAGACTGTAATAAGAACTATACATGCTTGCCAGTACTTAACAGATTTTTATACTCATAATATTTTCTTTTTAGCTCATAAACACTTCAACTATGATGCCTTAAGATCTACAGAAAATGATTAATTACGCTTTTGTTAAGTGCCAGGTTATGAAATCGTGACTATCTTCCTTTGTAACATATACACTATTAATTTGTTGTAGGTGTTGGGGAAAACCTTACAGATCCATCTGTGATTAAACCTGAAGACAAAAAGTAGGTTTCTTTCTGATGAAATTGTCATTCACTTTAGACATTCTGCTAACAGTCTGTATATTTAGGATGGGGTTTTTTATGTTTTGTGTGGGAGATGTAATAATTTTTCAGATGATGTTTGGGTTAAATGAAAGTGTGATGCCAATTGAAAGACTACATCCTCTTCTGTGCTTTGGAGGACTGTAAGTGTCCCAGCTATCAACATGCATTGTGGTGACAGGTGTATGAAAGTAGGGAGAATCTGTGTGGCTGTGCTAGGAGTGCAGGAGTTTTCCAGAGCTATGCAGGGAAACCAGGAATGGGAGGCGGACAATATACCCAAGAGATGTACATCTCTTCACGAATTTGTGCCAAAGGAGATAATAAGTAATTTGAATGTGGCAGTCCAGTTTTCACTGCCTGGCGGGGCACTGTTTCATGGAGTATATGAGACTACAATGGCTAAGAGGATGAGGAGAAGGCCTCTCGCTCTTTAATCTTTCCAGTAGGCCTTAGTGTTGCATTTAAGTATGCAGCGTGTTACAATTTCAGAGCCATGACATGGACATGGTAAATCATGGATGAAAACTTATTAAAAATTAGAGAGACTACACACACAGAAATTGCAGTCTTTCATCATGAATCCCGTTTCAGAATCAGAACTATGGCCATTTTCTCTTTCTGTTACCTTGCTCTTCAATGGTATTTCCTGTAGTGACAGCAGAAGCAGTGGTGTTGATGGCTTCTTTCACACAGGGTTCTCTTCCTAAACCCACACATCTCTCCAGATGTTCCCTTACATTCTTGGCCCTCCTCTCTCCAGGGCTCATCTTGGCTTCTTCTCACTAAACTCATCTGAGGCTGCCAGCTGCAAAGGGATGGGGTGGAACCTTTTCTGTGGGGCAGTGTAGACCCTCTCCTTGTCCTTTGTTCAGAAAAAGCATTGGGCTGGGGGCACAGTGAGGGACAGCACCTCCTCCGCATCAGCTACCTCAGGAAGTCTGTAGCAAATCCAAGGTAGTGATGACTCTGTGTCTCTCATTGAAGCACAAGGTGCCCAGAGTTAGAGGTTGGGGGGCAGGAGGGGAAGATGAGGCAAGCCAAAAGGGCTCCCTCCAAGATGCTTCTACTCACAGCAGCCAACACAAGTGAGTGCAGTACCAAGAAGAAAGGTCTTCCAAGGGCAACCTTAAAAACTTCACAGAGCATCTGTTTTTAATAGTTTTATATCACTACTGTCTGAGAGAGTTTCCCTGTTTTTATTATTGACATGTTTCTTTCTGGTCCTGTCTACTGTCAACAGAGAGAAAAAAATAAATCAGCAAGTCTTTTTTTGTTTTTGGTTTTTTTTCCATGTTAGACTACCCCCTCATCTTTACAAGCTGTGGTTCCTAGGCTGCTGGTCATTTCCAGTTATCCCCTTATTTCTTGAAATAGTTTTTCAAATTTAAATGCGATGTTCCTCTTGAACCATTGCCAGTACTGTGTAGAGGGGAAAGATTACCCCATATATGTTACAAAGAATATACCTGTCTATCTCACAACAGTGTGAGAAAATATCAGTCTGTCTTGTGCTATTTGCTGCATCTTACATGGAGTAATTTTAGATCAGAGAAAGTATCAGAGTGGTTGTGTGGCCTTGGAATTAGCAAAGTCTTCTCAATTTCCTATACCTGCTCAAGCAAATACCTAAGTACATTTTATTTCTACTGGCATTTCACCATATTATAGCAAGGCATATAAATCGTTACATAGCATCATGTCATTTAAAGTGTATATATGGCACTTGATTAATAATTTACCTATTGCCATATTTGACATATTAATTAAATTAGTTAATTTAACCATGATTAGACAAGTCTTCAGAGGATCCAGATAGCATATAATGTCTAATGTCTGCCAGAAATCAGAGAGTACTAAATTTTGTGTAGTAGTTTTGGCCAATTATTGCTTTTCTCATGAGTGAAAGGGAAGAGTTTCATATTTGAAAACTGCTTTCTTTAGAGAGAATAGATTTTTGCTAATGTGAATTACAGATAGATTTGAGAGCATCAAAATCTTTTTCTACAGCTTCTCAGAACTGTAATTGATTTCAGATTTTAAAATGTACTGTTTCTACTCTGCATATCATTAAAATAAACCACTAGCATTCATAAAGTTTCTTTAGAAGTGTTTCTTGTGTGCTGTGTTCTGTAATGTTTAGAATGTCAGTTAAATTCTTGAGAATAATGATGGAGTGATACTATAATTAATGAACACTGTTCTTTCAGACTCCATTATGAATCTATTATAATTATGTGGTATTTCTATTATCTGTGTGGATATAACTTGTTTCTGTTTGTTGTTGTGACAGCTTCACTCAGAATATGCAATACACTTTCACTTTCATCATTTTATCAAATGGATCCCCTAGTAGCATTGTTGAATTGGTCAATGTGACCAGTTGTATGCACACATGTACCCTAGGTACCAGGCCACAGCTAAGAATTGAGGAAAATTTTTTTTTCCAAAGTCAAAACCACTAATAAATACAGTGTTAGTTTACACTGGGTAGATGCAGGGTGCCTGTTCTCTTGGTGCCTTTTATAACACCACCTTTCACAATTGCAGTAAAACCCCAGCCTGTGTTGTCCCCCTGTGCTTTATGGCCTGGCTGGCACCTCTGTGGGGGCCTTCAGACATGTCTGTGACTTGATCTTTTCTTGTAACAAGGAGTCAACCTCCCTGGTAAGCAGGGAGAATGATGTACATAAAGCTATTCATGGGTAAAAATCTTCTCCCATGCAGCAAAGTTTCCTTGCGTGGACACTGTTTTTCCCTCCTTGAGCAATTCTTCTGAAGGTTTTTCTACACTTACAGTCAGAACACAGATACCTGGAAATGAGCTCAGGAAAAAGCCAACAAATTTTCAAACTTGGCCTGTAAGCAGCATACTGTGGTTTGGTGATTTTTTGTTTGTTTGTTCTTGTCCGGTTTTTAAATTTTTAAAATTTTTATTTTATTTTCATTTTCTGTGCTGCATATTGATGTGACTAGGGCTGTGCTTGCTTTTGCCTTTCTGTTTTTAAATAAAGCAGAAATACGTCCTTGCTAGTTCTGGTGTATTCCCAGGTTCCCACCATATCAACTGGAACCAAACTACATGCTTGATGGGAATGAGTGGTGGCTGCAACAGAGTCACTCAGGTTATGGCATGTATCATCAAAATGTCAACGTGCCCAGACATCCTTTGAGCATTTCAGTAGCAACTACTGGGTCTGTCCTGTCTCCCTTTTGAGAAAAAGAAAAGTAGTATGGGGGATATGTAGGCTAATATCTTACAGGAACTTGCAGTTTTCTTGTCCCAGAGCTAAGAAACTTGTGATGTATATTAACTGTTGATTGTCTTGATGCAAAGGGCTAACTTATCTCTGATTTAAAAAAGAAAAAACATTATAATCTCCTTCCCCTGTAATATGTGCTTTATTTTGCATTCACTGATTTTTTAATAATATTTCTTTTAGATCTGGAAAAATGGTATTTGGACCAGCAAACCTAGGAGAAGGTGCAATAAGAAACTTCATCGCAAAGCATCATTGTAACTCTTGCTGCAGGAGTCTGAAACTTCCTGGTATGCAAAGGAAAGATTAATTTTTAATCTATGTATAACTTTTTCAGTGCAGTAAAAGTAAAGGCCTAGGTGTGCTATAAAGGCAAGAACTGAAATTCTTTTGAGCTGAAAGATTAGAGTAGGCACAGTTGTTATGTGCAAAGACAGATATGAGAATACAGCTCTTTTGCCTAGTGTCCATGCAAGGGCAGGATCTCATCAACCTGATGCTGGCATTCAGGATGAAAACTTCTTCCCCTTGAATTGTTTTCCTTACTTTGCTAAATGTTGGCCCATTTTCCAGGGTCATCACTACAGGTAACATCAACAATAATTTTTAGAATAAAAAAGAGTAACAATAGAAAAGTTGGCAGTGCATTAACTGGGGAACAGTCACTGGAGGTTTCCTGGTCCTGGAAAGAGTATCACACACCGCAGCCTCTGCTTAGTTGTTCATGTTATGTTTGATAGAATGTGCTTCCATTTGATGGGGGACAGATTTTAAGGACTTGAAGCCAAAATAGATCATTTCCTGGATGGCTTTTCCAGCACAATTTTTTTTTTCTATGGGGAAATCTCTTTCCTTTGAGTGTCTGCATGGAGTAATAATTGCTGTTTTCTTCTGAAACAGAAACTGCAGTGTTATTCATTTTGATTATTTGTGTCTGTGGCAGCTAGAAATACTAGAGTGGAAAATCATCTGAATGAATACAGTAAGGGTAGATTCACTGGTATCAACTCACACCATTAAGTCCTTCAAGGAATCTCATGCCCCTGGTTCTGACTTGCCCTGCTTCAGATTTTCTTTCCCCTGGAGACAGCAAACAGACCAGTCGTGGGGTTGGACACTGCTTGGGGTGTGTGTGGTTTTCAAACATTTACTTGTCTGCATTGTTGAATTTATATACTTGCCATAGATTTGAGAAGTGACTACACACTCGAAATGGATGGTCCAGCCTTCAAAATAGAAATGGAAACTAGCACCAGAGGAGCTGACGGTGCAGATGAGCCTTTGGAGTATGACACTCGACTGTGAAACAGTGGCTCTGAGGAGAGCCCATATATTTGCATGCTTGAAAACCTGCCCCTTATCACTGCCAAGGAACAGTCTAAAAGCACAAAATGCATATGTCTGAGTGGAGCATCTGTGTGCCCTTGCTAGACATTATATGCAAGGAATAAAAAAATTAACTTTATTTACTCCTCTTCCATGCTATTGTGCTGGTCTTTCTTATACAGATCAATGAATTGCAAGGAACAGGCCACCCCTTAGCTGGAGGAACTGTCCCATCAGTGCCTTTTTTTTTCTTTTTTGTAATGTGGATTATGGTTCCAAACTGTGCTTTCTTAGGAAAAAAACTGTGACAAGTTTATTTCCAAGGAGGAGTAATTTGTTGTTCCTCCCTTTGCTCTTCATTAAATAAACAAATGTATACACCTGTGTAAATAATTTATTTTCAGAGTCAGAGCCCACTCAGCCCTATCATCACTTTTTCTTGAGGACAGAAGGCTCTCCAGAAAATTGCAGAAATACTCCTCCTTATTACTGATTTTGATGCAGAGGCAAACCAAGAATATATGAGTATTGAATTAGTGGTTTAAACAATAGTCATTGATACAACTGAAAAAATTTATAGAAACTTCAACTTGAATTCTTTTCACATACCAAGAAAAAAAGCTGAACAATGAAGGGAAATTGGACTCACAAGCATCATTTTCTCATTCTGAGCTGATAAAGTTGATACATCTATGATCTTTAATACATGAAGAATAATCTTGAATGTGATTTGACTTTTAGGACTTGTCTTTCTTTATATTGTTTTAGCTTATGAATGTTTTAAAGTTGCAATTGGAACAAAGATTTTAGAAGTAAAAAAAATAGTATGTTCCGTTTGGTATTTAACTTGTTGTCAATGTCAGGCTGTATATAGGACTATTGTCTAACAGTGGTACAATTATAATTTGCAGCATCTGCATCTGTTTCTATTGATGTCCTCTGATTTTAGTTGAAGTTTAGAAGACAGAAAAATCAATTATGTGCAATATGATTTTTGTAAATACTGAAAAGAAGTGCTCAGCAGAAGTATTTGTAATACAACTGGTGTTTTACTACAGATCACATGTATCATTAAAGCAACTTTGTACTTTTGTATTGAGTAGAAACACCTAATGTTCAAATGTCAGTCATTAGAAAACTTTATACTTGAATAAGAAACAAAATCATTTCCACCACAGCTGACAGTAAATTTTAATATGTAAGGGGCCTTTTTGTTATGATCTATGATTATTTGGTATGTTTAGTAAGTATCTACATATACATGGGGTTTGATCATGATATTAATGATGGCATTAAATATTATGTGTAGCTAGATGTCTGCAGTTTCTTAAAGGGTTCAAAAGAGATTCCTATTGCTCTTTTTCTTCTTTATAAATATAGTTTTATAATATAATTTTGGTGGAAAGTCCCCACACTTTTCCCTATTTTTCATTTTACAAAATATATACTTTCATTTGGCTTTGTTTTGAAAGCAAGTCAGTCAATCAGAAGACTTAATTTGTCATGCATCTGTACAGACTGATAGTGAATTTTGGTTCCTTTGCTTATAAGGTAATAGTTCTTCTTCCCATGCTTATCATCTTAAAATCTGACTTTAAGGAGGTAAATGCTTACCTGCATACATATGTACTTTAAAGACAGAACTTTCTGTAAAGGATCTATACCTGTTAATATGCCTTTAAATTTAATTAATTTACGCATAAATGTATTTTTAAATTCAGGGACAATTTAACTCCTGCTCTGATAGTATTTCTTTCCTCAAACACTGCCTTAAATTCTGAATACATGTATACTCTACACCAGGCTGAGTCTGAGCACCTTTCATTTCTTTATAAGTTTTGAAAGTATACACAAATCATACTTCAGATGATCTTTTTTTGAAAACCCTCCTGTTGCCTTCAACAGTGAGTGACTTCTGCATTCATAGCAATACTTGTGAGAATTCTTATGACATGTAGCTCAGTGTAGATTACTTATTCCTTCTTAGAATCTGTCTAAAAACAAGAAAAGGAGGCATTTGAAATTGTTCCATTGTATATTTATATCCTAGCACCAATTTTTCCATGCATGGAGACACTAGGTTTAAAAAATCCAGTGATTCTGCTAGTTAATAAATTATGCCTAGCTTTTTTTTTTTTTTTTTAGATTTTTTTGAAAGGGCTGATTCACGTTTCACTAAAGCATAAATTTCAGTATTTGATTAAAGGTCTTCCTCCCCTCCCTTTTCATTAGTCAGTAGTAAATGATAATGAAAATAATTTGAAAAAATATTTTTATATCTTTTGAATCCTTGCTGTCTTTCTTACTACAAATCCTGTACATTCTTTAAATTGCCTTTTGGTGTGTAAGTACTGACCTTGGATTGAAGCCCATGCCCACTGAACACATGAAAAAAACCCAACAGCTTTCAATGGGAACAGCAGTAACCCCCCCCCCCCCCCATACTAAAACTGTGGAGAATGTGGAATGAAAGGTATGGAGGTCGTTTTTTTCTGCAGATGCTTGACAACTGTGGAAGGGGAAAACTTGTGTGTCAAACCAGAGGATTTTCCGATTATTAGTTTCAATGTTTGTTTATGCTGAAAACCACATACGGGAATTTATTTTATACTTCTAGTAGGTTCAGGAAAAAAAGACTTGCTTTCTGAGTTCAAATAAGTCAGGCAGTAAAGTTTTGAAAAAAACAAAACAACGAAGACCATGAGAGTATTTATAAGCTCACATTTTAATATGAGCTTAAAAGAACCTTATTTAGGAATTCAGTTGGGATTATTCAAAACAAAATGTGTTTCTGGCATCAGCTGCATTGGAGATGTAGCTTAAACATATGAAAACTATTCAGAAATTGAAAACTATACTCAGGAAGGCTTTTTTAAAATTATATACTTGGGGTTACTAATTTATTGTTACTGCAATAAAATCAAAAGGGATATTACGTCTGTGTTTTCTAGAAATGGATTTGTATTTGTTGTGGTTTTGTCAGTTTTGTACTGTTTCAAAAGAAAGAACATTTTCAAAATGTTTTTGTTCTTCCTAAGTGTAGAAAAAAATAATATGTTTTGGAGCACCAGGAGAAATGGGTGAAAGTAATATACAAAAAGTAATGCAGTTATTTTTCATCTCAAGGTAATAAACATTTATTACTTCTATATTTATCATGTGGTTTCCAGATCCTCTTTTTTTGAATTATGTAGTAGCATTAGTTTCTATTCTTATAGTCAATATACTTATAGCAAGAATATTTCTACATCTGTGTCATAAATCAAAATTTATTTTTTACAGAAGAAAGTTATTTTATGATATGTTTTATTTACTTACTAGTTGTTTATTAAACTCTGAATATTTTATTTTAGTTGAGATGCAGGCTTGACTCTTAGAAAACTTAGTAAATAGTAAGCCAAATCACTCCTGCCAGTTTAAGCAAAATATCATTGCTTTAACATGACAGTCATATTTTTTTACTATAATTCTAATTCTGTGATGTGATATAGCCACTAGTGTAAACAAGGAGCTGATACAAATGAACAGCATTCCATGACCTTCATTGTCAAATCTGTTATTTTATATCATCTACCTTTTACATTTGTTTTTCATTGTTAGTATGCTAATGCCAGTCATTTTTTTGTTGAAAAATTGTTTCCAGAGATGAAGAAAAGCCTGTCTGGAGTGCCTTGGGCGTTCCCATCAACTGTGGTCACACCAGAGTTGTCAGCCCTTACCTTAGTGCAAGACCATTTGCAAGACCTGTTACTGTTTTCCAGCTTTTCTTTAGTGTATTTGTCACTTCTTGAACTATTCTGGAAGAGAGTTTGATCTCCTAATCTATGATACCTATTGTTGGGAAAGAAAAATTTTAAACTAAAACCAAGCAAAAGCTATTTTTTGCTTTAATACTTTAATGTGTAAACAGCTGTAATGCTCTGGTCATTTGGCTACCTGGCACTGGTTATGTTTGCAGGGAGAGAGCAAATAAACCAGTGTTTTAAAATAACCTGGGTCCATTTAGATATTGATATTCAGTTGTGAAAAAGCACTTAGGTTCAAGAAGAAAAATCAGAGAAAAGTCCTGCAGGAAAGAAGTGTCTTTGCTGCCTAAGTAAGTCTAGCTGTGTTCTTTGTATCAAGGTTTTAGGCAGATGGCTAAAACCTTCATTTTCTTGTATTGTCATTGAAAAAATAAGAATCAGTTTTGACATTGTGCAGGCAGCTCAACCTACCCGTAGTTGCCAGAATAAAAGAGGAGATGAAAGAGCAGGAGAGAGGATGATGAAGAAGGGAGTCTGGGGCACAGAGAGCAGTCTGACTTCTAAGCTTTTCTCCTTCTGTTTTGCCTGACTGAACTCTCATCTTGGAGATACTGGCAATGTCATCTTGTTTCTGTGGTCTGTAGCATGATGGAGGCTCTACTAAAACACAGAGTATTTATATAATGTATTGTACCCAGGTGACCTTGTTTCAACAGGTGTCTCATCTGATAATGAAAAAAAGAAATGCTTCTCTTCAGATGACCCTTGCTATGAAATTTGAAGTGTTACGTGACCTCTCAAAATGTCTGAGCAGCAAATGATCAGTCCAGCAACTGATCAAGGAGAGCAAGGAAAGTCCAGGGTGGTCAGCTAGGAATGGCCACAAATTACCCCTGTTCTCCTAACTGATTTAAGGTTGGCATGAAGAGACCTTAAAGAAATGTGGTCTGGATTAACTTCAGGTGACCTCTGGGCATCAAAGAAGATCAGGTTGACCCCAAGTGATAATTTGGGGTAGCTAATTGGAATTAAGGTTGATCTTAGATGACACGTATGTGAGTTAATTGGTTCTAAATTGGACTTCAAAAAACCTGTTGAATGAAAACAAGGACTAGTGTGACCCTGGGCAATTTACTGCATGTAAAGCTGACCCCAGGCATCAAATGCATGTATCATTGACCTCAGATGATCCCAAGCAGATCATTGTCTGTTATGTTGTCCCCACATGACCCCTTTTTTCTAATTTGGTAGCATGTTGATTTCAGATGAGCCTGGGGCTCAAACATGGGGCCAGTTGGACCTGGTGTGACTCCCATGAGTAATTTGAACTCATGTTTACTTGAGTTGATATGTGCCCATGATGGTTGACTTTAGATGACCATGCAGTGAGAGTTGCATCTCAGACTAAACTCAGATGATCTCAGATCAAGGACTGTGATTGAACTCTAATGACCCCTTGGCACCAAAGGAAGGGCAGGTTGAACTCAAGTGACAAACCAAGCAACTAACTGGACCTCAGGTTTACCTTAAATGACTTCTTGGCACTGAACAAAGGATGCACTGACTTCACATGAACCCTAACAGACTCTCTGTTAGATCTCAAATGAAACATGGCTGCTTAATTGGATCTCAAGCAGACTTTAAGTACTTGCCCTTCCTCCTTTCTTAAAGGACCTCTGTGGAGGCAATTGTATGTCAAGTTGACCTGACATGATCCTGGGCTCCACATGAGGGCCTAGTTGACCTCAAACAACACTTTGCATATACCTGGGTCTCATGATGATGCCAGATAAACCCTACTCTAGACAGGTTAATTGACCCCTCAGGTTGACCTCACATGACCCTACAGCAGTTTTTTAGCCCTCGAGTTGATCTCAAATGACCTTCCTGAGTAGTGATGATGACCTCCAGTGATCATGTGTCAGTGAATTGATTCTCATTTAACCTCTAATGACCCCAAGCAGTTATGTGGGTCTCATGTTCACCTGAGATGATATTTAGAGCCTCTGGTTGTATTGTAAGTTTATTTCAAATGGCCCCTGGAAATGGGGGCTGATAATTGGCTTAAATGGCCTCCTGTTATGAGTTAAAGAGCACAGTTGCCTGTCTCAAACATAGAAGGAAGACTTTGTGACAGGTAGGTGCTAATTCCAGGCCTAGTACAGGCAAGATCTGGTTAGCACGTCCTTGTTAATGCAGAATTTCCCCACTGTGACTGACTGTGTGAAGAGAAGCAATTGCTCATATGCATATCACTGGTCAAAGTTACAGGACAGATGGCATCTGTGACCACCAGTGGCCACAAAGCTCCCCAAATGTACCTCTCTGGATACCTAAAATTCAACTGTATAGAGGTGGTACTGTTGTCTGGGTGTTAGGACCAATGGAGAAATTAACAAAGTTTTGGAAGAAGGATGTACCATTGATGGTGGATACAAAGACTTCTCCACGGACACTCTCTTATTGTGGGGGAGAAGCTTGTGTGCCCTTATGTGGTTGCAAGCTATGCTGGAGGTTGTATTTCCCTCCGGTAGTTTTCCATGCTAGTCAGCTCTCAAGGGTCAGACAAAGTGTGTCCACAGGCATAATGGGCTCTCTAGCCTCCCAGCAACCATCCTAGGAGAAGGACAACTCTAACTCCAAACCCAGGCAGATGGAACTAGCTTAGCCCTGTAAGGCCATCCATTTATGAGAGGTATACTCTAACTAAACCTACATCCTGAGGCCTTCACTGTCACTGTCCAAGCTAGCTAGGCCCTGGCAGATGAACTTTAGGAATAAAGGGTGGGACCAGTTCCATGCATGCTGTGCCTCACCTAAAAAATCCACTGCGCAGGCTCGAAGGATACACCCACATTTGTAAAGCTCTGTAACAACAGGTGAGGGATGAAATGGCAGGTGATAAGAAAAACAAAGACTGGTTTGAAAAAAACAATCAAGAGTTTCAGAAACTGTTGACAAAGAAGAGAACGGCTCACCAAGCACACCTCGCTCAGCCATCTTGCCATCTAAGAAAACCAGCCTTTCATCTTTCATGCAGTAAACTCTAACAAAAACTTTGAGACATCCAGAATAAGTGGTGCATCAACCTAGGAGAAAAAACTCAACTACGTGCAGATTTGGGTGATTACAGAGGGTGATCTATGAGGCTCTGAAAGCAGTGTACGGATGCACACAGCAGGTTCAAAGCCCCCTATTCAGTGCAGATGGCCAAATGCTTCTCACACATAAAACCTCCGTCCTGAATTGATGGTCTGAACATTTTCAGACTCTCTTCAGTGCCAACCATGTAATGCAAAGTTCAGCAATTCAGCACATTACACAACAACTGGTGAAAAATGAATTGGATCTAGCCCCTACTAGGGAAGAGACTCTTAAGGCCATACAGCAGGTAAAAACTGGCAAGGCAGTTGGGGTTGATGCAATCCCACCCGCAGTTTGGAAGCATGGAGGCCAAGCACTCCATGCTGTTTCATGAGCTCATTGTGCATTGCTTCAAACAAGGTGAACTACCACCAGATCTCTATGATGCAGTCATCATCACCCGGTACAAGAAGAAAGGAGAAAAATCAGACTGCTCAAATTACTGAGGTATTACCTTGCTGTCCATTGCTGGTAAAATCCTTGCAAGAATACTTTTGAACAGATTAGTACCCACTACTGCAGAAGAACTTCTACCTGAAAGCCAATGTGGTTTCAGAGCCAACAGGAGTACCGCAGACATGGTATTTGTTCTCAGACAGCTGCAAGAGAAGTGTAGGGAACAGAACAAAGGACTCTATGTAACTTTTGTTGACCTCACCAAAGCTTTTGACACGGTGAGCAGAAAAGGCCTATGGCAGATCTTGGAACAATTAGGATGTCCCCACAAGTTCCTCAAAGTGGTCATCCTGCTACATGAGGATCAACGCGGCCAAGTCAGATATGGCGATGCACTCTCTGAGCCCTTTCCAATCACCAGTGGTGTGAAACAAGGCTGCATTCTCACACCAACTCTATTCACAATCTTCTTCAGCGCGATGCTCCAAAGGGCCATGGCAGACCTTGATGAAGAAAATGGCATCTTCATCCACTGTTGTACCAGTGGAAGCCTATTCAACCTAAGGCGACTGAAGGCCCACACTAAGACCCTAAATCACCTTGCCCGTGAACTGCTTTTTGCTGATGATGTCACCCTCATTGCTCACACAGAAGCAGCTCTGCAGAGCTTAATATCCTGCTTTGCAGAGGCTGCTGAGCTCTTTGGGCTGGAAGTCAGCTTGAAGAAGACAGAAGTTCTCTACCAACCTGCATCTCAAGAAGTCTTCCTTCATCCCCACATCACTATAGGTGAATCAGAGGTTAAGTCAGTCCAGCAGTTCAGCTATCTGGGAAGCATCATTTCCTCAGATGGTAAGACTGACAAAGGGCTAGACAACAGGTTAGCAAACACATACAAAGCTTTCAGAAAACTCCATAAAAGAGTCTGGTGCAATAAACACCTGAAGAAAAGTACAAGGATTAGTGTCTACAGAGCCATTGTACTGTCTGCTCTTCCATATGGGTCTGAATCATGGGTCATCTACCATCACCACCTGTGACTCCTCAAGTGCTTCCATCAGTGCTGCCTTGGTACAATCCTGAACATCCACTGGACTGATTACATGATTAATGTGTCTGTCCTTGAACAGGCAGAGATCACCAGTATTGAGGCCATGCTGCTGAAAATGCAGCTGTGCTGGGCAGGGCATATCTCCCTAAGATTGTGCTCTATGGTGAACTCGCCATGGGCTGCCGCAAGAGCGGAGCCCCGAAGAGGAGATAAAAGGACTCCCTGAAACAATACCTCAACCTTGGCCATATTGACAACCAACAATTGTCCACTCTGGCCTCCAGTCAGGAGAAATGGAGACACACCGTTCATAACATTGCTGCTTCCATTGAGAACACACACAGAATCAGTGTCGAGGAGAAAAGATAACATAGAAAGAACTGTGCCTTCTCAGTACTGCCTATGGAGACTTTCCACTGTGCCTTTTGCAACTGGACTTGCCTATCTTGCATCGGCCCTTTTAGCCATCAACACACTTGCAGCAAGTGTGGGTAGAGCCCTTCCAAAATCTTCATTCACAAAGCCTAGCCATGATTATGATGGATACAAAGAATGTAGAATTTAGAGTCCACAAGGACAGAGTTCACAAGATAAGGAAGAAACAAGTAATCCCAACTCAACATCTGTGCTGAAATAAGCTCTGACTGGGTAAAAGGTAGTGCCAGAAGGGGAAGATCACGACCACCAACTCATGTCCCACTGATCTGAGAAATCCATTGACTCAAATGAAGATAAAGACTGAGAATGCAGACTAAGTAACAAGAGAAGTAAAAGCATCATTTAACCAATAGATGACAGAATACTAATTAATAAGAGAACTATGTAATTGGTAGCCAATAAACATTAATTCCTTTGTTTGTTAAAATGTATAAATGGTGAAAGGATTTGATAGTCAGTGGTGGATCTTGTGGACCCAGCACTCCTCTCTGTGCTGGATGTGTCAACAGGAGAATGAACCAGGTTCCCTCACCCCACCACTGAGAAGTTCAGGGTGAAGAAGTACCAGTGGGATGTTGCTGGATCCAGAGATGGTGACTAACTTGTGCTTGCACTCTCTCTCTCCTTCTCACTCTATTTCTGTCTTTCCTCTATGTACTTAATATTAGAAAATAAAGTCAGTACTGTTGAACTGGCATTTAGTCTTATTTGAATCCTAATTTGGGCAGAGACATCTGTCAGTAATTGGATCATAACGTGTCTGACTAGATAAGTTGATGTCAAATGACCTCAGGCTGCAAAAGCCTGAAACTACCTCTAGGGACCCAAATGGATCTCAGGTTCAATTCAGTTGAGTCCTGTGCACCACACAAGGACACTACTGATGTCAAATGATCCCCTTGTCAACTGTTTGCATATCAGGTTGATCTCAGACAACCCCAGACAAAATATGTGGGATATTTTCATGTTGAATTGATACTTAGTTAGACCTCAGATTACCCCAGTAAAATTCACTGGATTGAAACTAGACTTTAGATGCTAGGCAGGAAATAAGGAAGGTGATTGACCTTATGTGGCTCCTTTTGTAGGTTATTGTCTCTGATGTTGACCTGAGATCACCCCTGGTCAGGCAATAGGAGTCAGCTGAGCTGCAATGACCGTTGTGCATCTAATTGTATTTCCCATTAGCCTCTGATGGTCTCTGTAGAGCAAGTGATTTCCAGGACCATCCTTGGTTCATACAAAAATAGATGATCTCAGTTTCTATGTGTTCTGTGAAGTTCATCTGGTCCAACTCTCTGCAAAAACTTTTACAATTAGATGGCATTCATGCCTTATCCCAGCTAAGTTTTGCTTTTTTCCAACAAAGGAGATTTCACAACTTTTCTCAGCAGTCAGTTCCAGTATGTGATTACTCTTGTGTTTTTTTAATGAATCTAATTGTAATTTCCTTGTTTAAACATGTGTCCACTGCACTTCTTGCTGTGGGACTCCTAGAAGACTCTAGCTACAACTTTTGTTGGCTTCACTCCTGCCTGTTGTATTTCTCACTGCCAAGAGCTCCAGTTGCCAAGCAGTGTTGCAGTGATGAGGCAGGTCTGATGTCAAGCCATGAAGCAGAGGCTTCAGGTGAGGGTCTAGCCAGGCATGAAGCAGGTGCTGACAAAAAAGCAAGCTTGAGTGCCTTAGGTCCCAAGATGAGAGGCAGGGTCCCCCAAAAGACCCTTTGCCATGTGGTTCTTTTCACAATGACTTGACCCCAGGTTACAGCTGCACTGTGTTGTAGCAGGTGTGGCTTAGCCACTACAAGTGAAGAAGCCACAGGGCCTGAGGTGCAATGAAGGCCCAGACACCCTTTTTACTACAAAGGAAAGGACCATGGTGCATCAAACTGACGACAGTAGTTTACTTCAGGTGACCTATCATCAACAAAACATGGACAACACTTAAACTGAGGGAACCTCTGACTGATGTGGACTGGTGTAGCCTTCTTTGTGTATTGTATTTCAGAGAAAAGCAGAAAGAGAGCACTACTGCTGGGCATGTGCTGATTTCAGCTGGATTAATTTTCTTCAGAGTGGCTAGCATGGGGTTTTGTTTTGTATTTTTGCTGAACACAGTGTGGATAATATGGAGATGTTTTTGTCGTTGCTGAGCAATAGTGCTTACACTGAGCCTATTGTGCTTCTTATGCTGGCAAGTAAGCTGAAGGTGCATGGGGAGGTGGGAAGAGACAGCTGGGACAGCTGACCCCAGTTGACCAAAGGGGTATTCCATACTATATGACATTATGCTCAATATATAAAGTAGAGGGGGAAGAAGAAAAAAGAGGGGAACATTTGGAGTAATGTCTTTGCAAGACACCATTACATCTGGTGGAGCCCTGCTTTCCTGAAATGATCTGCATGCCCACGGGAAGTAGCAGATTAATTACTTTGCTTGTTTGTGTGGCTTTTGCTTTCCTTATTAACCTGTCTTTATTTTAAGTCGTAAGTTTTCTAACTTTTTCTTTCCAATTCTCTGCCTCATTCCATTGCTGGGAGAGTGAGTGGCTGTATGTTGCTTGGTTGCTGGTTGGGGTTAAAACATGACAGCTCAATCTCAGGTAATCATTTCATACAAAACAGATAAGTCTTTCTGTTTCCATGGTTGCTGTTCAAGGCAGTGCATTTGTGCTTGACTGCAGCTAACTGGTCTGTATACAGATGTGATGGTGTTAGAAATAGAACTGGGGTTTTGCTGAAGCCAGAGGAATTGCATGGGTAAAGAGGAGAAGAGGGAAGGAGGGGATAGTTGAGTTTTTGGCAGTTGGGACTTGGGGCGGTTTTAAAATGGTTTTTGAACCTTTGGAGGGGGACTGGGGGTCTTGGGCAGGTAGCGAGGCTGGCTCAAATTGTAAGCCTCCTAGTACTAGCCAATAGGAACAGAAGCAGGGGCCCCTGGCCAGGACAGGGTATAAAAAGCTCTGTTTCTTGCTGGCCTGTGTCTGTCTCCTAGGCCAGAGGGACACACTAATTCAGCTGAATTTGTTAAATAAAAAGTTTAGTTTTGCTTTGAAGATTTCATCCCCTCTAAATTTTGTTGGTAAGTGTGAGCATTTCTCACAATAGTAACTGATCTGTTAATCCCAAAAAGCAAACTAAGTCTCACAATATCTTCCCTTTACTAGCAGCTGTTGAGGAATCATTCAGTGGAGGTAGCTCAGTGTGCAAGCTGCAGTGCAAGGTGAGGGCTGAGCTTTGGGGAGCAGAAGGCTGAGCCTGAGCCTGAGGCATGAACTGCTGACCCTTTGCACAAAAAAGGGCACAGGGATCTGTGGTGCCAGTCAGGTGACCAGACACTTGGAGACAGGAGCTGACAACACTCAGACTTTACCATGCATAGACTGTTAGGATATAAAAGCCCAAGGTTTCTTGTGTTTAGGGTTTCTCCTTGGAGGCTCCCAGCTTGAGCTGTTATTTTTTTTGGTTATTGTACCAAAATCAAATTATTTTAAGGATTGGGAAATTGGAGACTCTGCTATAGAAATCTAGGATCGAGCCAGTAAAGAAACTTGGTCTGTGTGAGTGCTGTGTGTTTAGTTGTGAAGGGGCCTTAGTCCCAGCTCAGGGCGAATGTGACTATCAGGGTGGCCCCTGGATTGTTGGACAGGGGAGTTTCCTTAACACAGATATGTGGAGAACTGTATCAGCATGCTACTTGAAAGAACCATAGATGTCAGAATTTGTCAGTGTTTGATCTCCAGCAATGTCCTCAGTGGAAGACTGAAATAGTGTTTCACCTGAATATATCTTTAAAACTGAAAATTTTCTTTTGCTTAACTTTATTTACCTCCACTACCAAATTATGGCTCAATAATTAACCTCAGATAATTCCTGAGCAACATATGTAATAGATAGATATCTGTTGTGTCTGACCAGCAGATCTGTTTGGCCTCTACACTCATTTCATTAACATTTGGATGCTGTTTTTCAGTGAATTGGATCAACAATTGATATTGATTGAACTTTGAATCATAAACAAACATTGACCTCCAGATACTCAGTGCTGACCACAGATGACCTAGAAAGGTCCAGTGAGACTTTAGTGATCATGGTAGAGATGGTTAGTGATAGGACATTTCAACTAAAGTGAATGTAACTATTAATTTTTACCAGTTTTTTATGAGAAGCAAACTGGGACAGAAATTGAGCTTTGGACTCATGAGTCCTACATGTGGGACATGGAATAATATTTATGTTCACATTTTCCCTGAATAATTAACTGAAAGAGTAATTGACCTCATATAAGTACTTTGTATTGAAGAAGCAAATGATGCTGTTGCATCCTAAGCAGCAGAATGGTGCAGTGACCCAACCCTAGTCTATCTCCCTAACAATGGTAGAGGTGGTGGCGGGATACAATCTCAGTTAATGCCCCCTCTCTCACATTTAGATTTTGAGATATAAAATAGGTCAACATGTCAAAACTTTATGACATCTGAATAACAGAGGCTGGCAGCTACCTCAGTAATGACTGAGCACCAGAGCATGTCAGAGCTTAATCTCATTCAGTTGACTAGGACAGGTAGTCTGCAACTAAATTTTCATGAACATGAATACAAAGCCAGAACAGGTAATTGCAATTCCTCAGGCCACTCACTACCTGCCCTGAGACAGACTGTCTGATGACTGGCATATGGAGTCCCTGTCTAATTCTAGTGCCTCACTGCAGCTGAAAACTCAACATTTCAATTTTCTGAACTGAGTGATGCCTGGCTAATAAAACCACTTAGAGACTTTGTATCTTTGAATAGCAGGCATTTATTTACTAAGTGCTGGAAGTGAGGGGGATCGTTCTACTTAACTCACTTGTTCTTTTGGGCAAAAACTTAAAACATTCATACATTCGAAAAAAACAGGAAATAGTAAATGGGCAATCCCTTTTTTTAATGTCATCTCATGCTTGGATTACATCAGTCCTTCTGTTGGAGTATGTGTAGTTCTTCACTGTGGTGGTCTTTTCCTTTCCTTCATCATCTTAGTGGTCGCGTGTTGTAGTCTTCCTCAGGTTAAACTTTTCACCTTATGTCTTGGTGCATGCTCTGTCTACTTGTTTTTTGCTATTTAACTGCTCAACAGGCCTATTCTGGCAAAGTTTCCCGTTTTTCTCTTTCTGCTACATTCTGATTGGTTACAAGTGAATAGAATTAGTGATTTATATATCCTTTCTATCAGTTACGGGATTTAAACATCCTTTCCAGGCATCCTCTTATTTTTAAACAATTCATATATTCTAATATTGAAAAATGGCTTTTTTATATCATGATAACTCTCAAGATGTCATTACTCATTAAAGGCATCATTTGTACACAATTCACATTATAAAGCAAGCTTAAAGGAAACCCACAACTTTGCCATTGACTTCATTGAAGTCAGGATTTAAACTTAGACTTCAGTGTTCAAGTAATATATATGTCTCTTCAGGTATCTAACCCTCTTTTTGAATCTTTCCTGCTGTTTTCCTCTCTCCTAAGATCCACTTGCATCCACAGCTTTTGAGTATATCAGAATTTCTGAAAACTTCCGTCATTCACTCTGATGAAAGGGAAGACACAATAATATCTAAACCAGAATATCTTACTCTGTCCATTCTACAATGTAAGATTACCAGAATTACTTAGGTGCTTAAAATCCTTCTAGTGGTTTGTGTCTAACACAACCCTCAGAACCCAGACTAAATCTTAGTGCATTAATACTGTATTGGATTTCATGCAATTCCAAACATGGAGTTAACTTAATATTTGAATGATGGAAGCATTTGCCGTGAAGTACTGCACCTCTTACTGAAAACACTAAATTACTTTCTGTCAGGTCGATTGACCAGAGTTATTTAAATGCAACATCAGTATTTCCAGTAGAATCACTGAGGTTCTCTGCTGCTTGATCCATTAATTTTACAGTAGGTGTAATACAGTAATACAGTGTCTTAGTTTGAGAGAGAAACTAAGATATAAATGTTGGCTAAGAAATAAAATAATCCCTCTCCTTAAATTTAG
>JAWMRC010000089.1:4132935-4178608 GCA_035584755.1 Thripadectes ignobilis | reverse complement strand
AAAGACATACCATTTTCTTTTAAATTTAATGAAATAATCCATCATATTGGTATAATCTTCTATTACTTTTCAATGCACTATTCCTCAGAGGAAAACTGTGCTTATGGGAGAATTTTGAATACTAGATCTAATTACCTTTTTTTTTTTTTTCTTTTAAACTTCAGTTACAAATGTCTTCAAGTTGTTTTCGGGCTTAGGGGCCCTTGCCTAGGGGCTTAAGGTTCAACACCTCTGAAAGCGCAAAGCATATTTTCATTGCACTTACTGAATGTTATCAAATTAAAAGAAAATTGTCAGGTTTAGATTTCCTATTTCATAGAAAGATTTTGAAATCTATTGTTTTGGTTCACTGGTGTGTAAAAGGCATGATATCTCTGCTTTGCTAGTTTTTGGAGAATGTGTCAATGGTGCCCATTTTAGTACAGCTGGATATCCTTTAGCATGCGGCACTGAAGGTTAGAAGTGACAACTTTAGATACTATTTTGTGAACAGCCACAGGTTCTCAGCATGCTGTTTCAGTCAAATCACAGTATTGAAGGGTTTTCCCTTATGGATGTAAATGCTATTACAGTTCAGACTAACCTGCACAGATCAAGTTACTCTGAGAGACTGGAAAAATAACTCACAGCAGAGAGAAGAGTGTATTTCATTAATAACCCATATGACAGCAAAATAATGAAGTAGTCATTGCCAAGATGGTATGTGTTTATTTGATAACATTTCGAAACTTTAGAGTGAAGACAAAGATAGTGCTTATACCTTAAAAGTAACAAGAAATAGCTAAATATATATATACAGGTGTCAAACCATCTGCTTGTATAAGATAAGCAGTCAATGACCAGAGTCAGCATACCCAAAATACAGGGTTTAAACTTGGTGTTCTCATTTTCCAGTAGGCCTCTCAATTACCTATATAACGGTATTTTGATTTATGTTATGGACTGAAAACATTTATTTCTTAAAGCTGCATTTTTCTGCACAGCTTATGGCTGCTAAAATGCTCTTCACTTCCTGAAGGTGCATGGGGACCTACATTCAGAGAGTTATTTAAGCACATGTTTAGCTTTATTTTCATGGAGAAGGTATTGATTTCCTTGTATACAGTTTGAGTTTAAAAAGCACATGCAAAGTAATTCCACTGACACTCCACAGATTCTTCAAGAGCATGCCTTTCAACCTCCCCTCTGTTATGAAACAGGGAGGGTAGAGAAGATAATTAATAATATGGTGGTAAAGGACCTTTAGAAGAGACATAAATAGTGGAGTGACACTGAAATATAATTCTTTTTTAAATAACCATGAAATACAAGTCATGGCAGTTCAACATTCATGGCAGGCAAACATATGAGATGGGGAACAAAAGGGAGAAGTCTTCTATTCCCCCTCATATCTGATGGGAGTGTCTCCAGAAATATTTAATATGAAGTATACTGTGCACAAAAATAGTTTGCAACCTCGAAAAAATAAATATCCTCTTTTTTGTTTTAATCAAGAAGATGGGCATATTGATTAGGGCAGCATGGACTCTTACACAAGGTAAAGGCAGGATGAGCTGCCTCCTACCATCATGACCTCACCACCAGCTCTTTTATTTTCCATTTGACATAACAGTGCTCTTGAGAGCACTGCCACAAAAAACCAAAAAAAAAGAAAAAAAAAAAAGAGGGAGCTGTGGGAATTACAAGCTCAATAAATGACAAATCTAACATCTAGGCCAACAGTAAATGTTATTGGTAAGAGAGTAATACCAGCATATATTTGCCAAAATGCTGGGATACGGGTAGCATGTTAGACCACCTGGAGGACAATGGAGCGAGAAGAACAGGTGAGGACCAACATTTGGCGAGGGGCAATCGGGATAGTGTATGGACTAATGGGTTTTAGAAGTTTTACAGTTCTAGTACTGTGGACAGGTACCAGCCCTGTTAGAATATTTGTTGTTTCCTTTGTATTTCATTTGTACTGTACAACTATTATGATTGGTTCATGTACCCTCAGTTACAATGTTTTGGTTGATTATCCTATCCCTAGTTCCCCATTTGCTGGCCGGTGGTGCATTGCACCACCACCTTATAAGGCTAGCTACTCCCCGGTTTTCCCTTGTATGTCGCAACCCCTCCCTTCCTTTCCTTTTGTGTTGCGTTACACCCAAGCTCTGACCAGGACTCCTCACAAGTTCTAGAACCTTCCATCCCAACCTTATATAAGTCCCATGTGCCCCCAATAAAGTGTCCATTCCTGCTTCACCCCTAATGGGAGTGGTCTGCCTTTCTTTCCCCTAACAGTAACGCGACACTAAAACATCATTAGTCATCAGCTGTCACAAAGAAGCAAAGGATATACTAAACCTTGCCCGTGTCGGTCAGTGAGCCGTTCAGAGGAATGTTGCAAAGCTTATCAACCATAATTGCAATTTTAGTGATGCTGTCTTTACAACTGAATGCATTTTTGAATGTCAAAATGCAACAAAAACAGGGGAATGGAGGGTGAAATTTTTAAAGCCCTTTGATAAGAGCCCTTTTTTAAATCTGAAGAAATTCCAGACAGATACAGTATTTGCCCAAAATTGCTATTGGTTAATTAGTTGAAATGGAAGTGTCTTACACAACAGCTTTATTAGGACTGAGCTGAACCTACTGATTATTGAAGTGCTCTCTAAAGCTCTGTAATGCAGTTACTGTTTTGAGGATTTTGAATGGAAATCACAGCAATTATTTCTAAATTACTGATACTTTCCAGCATGTTTACTTTCATACATATAAAATTTCCTAATTTCATATGAAGTGTAGATGTTGCATGCTTAAACTTTCTATGGACACTTGAACACCAGCACATGTGGCCCTAAGTTATTCAAAATGTCCATGTTCTGGAGAAAGATATGAGGAGCAGGAGGAGGTAACATAAGATTCCTGAGAACAATGCAAACAGGACCATTGCACCTCTCTGGCAAAATAAATTGACCCCTTACAGGTAGAATGCCCAGATGAAAGACTTGCTCCATTTTTTAAGAATCATAGCTGCATATACATTTCACACTTTTAATGCAACTCTGTACAGGGAGATCACTGTACATAATTGTACTTGTGATATTTTTATTAAATTGTAATTCTGACTTGCAATCTCTTTTTGAGTTGGGTTCATTTCTCCTGCTGGCTTACCTTTAAACTGGTACATTGGAATAAAACCCTTCTGGGATCGTAGTCCCTTCATGATGACTAATTGAAGCTCTTAAGTCTCTTGTAAATCTCATTTCTCTCATATTTGCAGACCAGTAAAACTACAGTAAAACTTCTGCATAAATAGGAAAGTAGGCAAACATCTTCCAGCAACAGAAGCAAGGCCTATAATACCAAAATTACAGCTGCACCTGCAGCAGAACAACTCAGTCTTTGTCCTCCAAAAGGAACATGCAGTCCAGTTTTCAAAGGATTTTTTTGCAAGATTTCTCTTGGGTATGGAGGTGGGAAGTGAGATGAACAGTGAAGGAGTAAGAAGGGAGAGAGGCAGAAAAATTGCTTAGCCAGATTTTGATTTATCCCGTGCTATTGGACTATTTTTAGGATGTTGATCATATTTCATGAAACAGTTTCTGTTACAAAGATATTGCTAAAAGTGCATGGTTTGTCATGGTTGAAACATCTATGATACATCATGATTCATGGGTTTGTAATCAAGTGAACACCTCTAAGTGTATAATTCTTCTGAGACTGAAGGCTGCTGTTATTTCATATTGTTTTGTATAATGCATTTCATAATTGTCTTTTTTTGAAAACCTATATTCATTTATCTATCTTCAAGAATCTACAATGTGTAAAATGTATACAATAGTTTATGGCCCTTAGAGTACATCTGTTGTGGGCCTGTGCAGACTGACATTTACACTGACATTTACCAAGAACAACAGTGGAGTAAATTATGCCTTGTAAAGCTTTCATATAGCTGTGTTTCAAAATAATATGTGTAAATACAAGAGTCCATTTATTTCATATAGCTAGTAAACTGTTCAGCTTTATGACATCTGAAATATTAATGTTTATATATTAATTCCCTATTATACATCTCTGAAATTTTTTCAGATGACCGCATTTCATCCAGAGAGTACAACCATGTAATTTCCATACCATTATCTTTTTACCCTCAGTCATTTTACCACAGATACAAAAAAACATTTAAACATATAGCTGGCTTTAAGTGTACGCATCAAGCCTGCCAAAGTCAGTACACTATAAACATGAGTCTACAGTTTGCAAAACAAGGCCTTTAGGTACTGTATTTTAAAGTTTAATTTTGCTTTAAATTTAGAGTTCTATAAGTGAAAAGAGAGCATTTTTGAAGGGTACTTTCTACAGCTTTGAGAGATAGACATACACAAACTTAAAAAAAATTTTATCTATTTATGATTTTAAATAGTGTCTTCTTTTAAATAAGGTAGCATTCTGTTATATTCCTGTGAAGTTTATCTTCATGCATTTCTTGTGTTTTGTTTTATTCAAGCTGAGGCTTTCCCCAAAATAAATAGAGAAATAAATGAATAAGTATAGCAATTTCCATATTCAAGAGGTGCAATTTCAATTTAAATTGAAAAACAGAACTACTTTTGGTGTTAGCTGATGAAGCAACATGCTATATTACCTAAATCTATTGGTTAAGAGAAAACCTGCAAATATGGGCCCCTAATCACAGAATCATAGAATGGTTAGGATTGGAAGGGGACCTTGAAGATCACTTGGTTCCAACCCCCCTGCTGTGGGCAGGGACACATAATGTTAAGGTTTTTTTCTTTTAGAAATGCACACACTGTACATTTTCTGACAGATACAGGTAGTATAAAGGGACAGAAAAAAATCCCCAAAAATCCACAAGAGATTTAATTTTCTATTAGTACTTTTTTTAATTTTGCAATAAAGGAATTTCATCAACAATGATTGTCATTTACAGAAAACATTCAAAACTCGTATGTGCATTATTATGTAACGTTAACAGCATTGAACTAACAATTTACAGGACATAAAATAAGACAAAAGTCTCTTACATTCTAAGGTAATATAGAACCTTTTCTTTTGACAAGGATGTTGGTCCTACAAAATTCATTATAAAAAATAAAACCATTAATGGTCACTTTCTAAATGAATCAGACTGTCTTTTTACTCACACACACATAAATTAGGTCAGTTATATTAAACAAGGGAGAAAGATCAGAAGAAAATTGCAGGTGTAAAAATGTTTGATGAACTCCAGGCTCTGTTGAAATCAGTGAACGATTTACTGCTAGTTTCAATGGAGTCAGATTTTTACCCAGTATGTCATGATTCATTGGTTGTTTTGCTTTTTGCATCATCAAGCCAGTTAAGATACATCATAATTATTACACAATTAAACTTAACAAAAAAAAATAAGATCACTGTTGAATCTATGAGGCATTTGATTTTAGAAAGTAATTTTTATTTGTCCTTTGAGAGTAGTTAATTTTGGTGTTATTGATATTTTATTATTATCATATTTCTAGACAGGCAATGCAACTCCTGTGTGCTTGTGTATTACCAACAGTGGTAAACATGCTTACCAAGTAGAAAACAACACCCCCCTAAAATTCAAATTAAATTGATTTACAACAATACAGCTACAGCCAAGCACCAAATAGCTCAGTGCCTGGATCCTGGTTCTTAACATCTCATCTAATTCTAACAAAATGAACTAGAAAGAGGATAAAAACATTAGATATTTGAAAGTGGGAAGTATATGAAAAATCATTTCTTCTCATAATCCTAAAAGCAAGGAAGCATTTTCAGGGATATTTAAAAAATACTAGAAAGCTCCATTTAAATCTAAATATCTATCTTAATTAAGTTTTTATTTTTTTTTTTATAAATTGGTAATCACTAGACATTAAAGTCATATTTGGATGTCAGAAAAACATCCAAATACTTGTTATTTATGCTCCTGCCTGTATTGTAACTGGTGACACTGGACATTTCTTTTTTCCACTATGATCTCTAAAATTTGCATTTGGTGAAGATCAGTTATGGCTTCACATTACAGCTAATAAGTGACCTGACTTCGAATTTGAATAAGAAATTAAAGACATACAAAAATATTTTGCTCATAATTCATGCCAGAAGGATTCATAAATCCATATGCTGTATTATGTATTAATGTAAGCATTATTTGTTTGAGCAACTTGTCTTCAAACCATATTAGTCAAATGCAGTCTGCAGGAATTACTACAATACTCACTGAGATCATGTTTCATTGATGATCCCATATACTCCCTCTCGCCCCGCACCATCCCCCTGCCCCCACCACACCTCCCCTATTTACAAACAGAAGCATACACTAAATATCAAGAGCTGGTCAAAAGGCTTTATCTATTACAATCAGTTTCCATAAAAACTGAAGAGTACATTACACTTAAAGGAAGCAAGTACATAATTTGCTCTTTGATGCTTTTCCTCTTTAAAAAAAACCCCCAAAATATTACAAAGTCTAATGCTGAAATAGAGACATAGAAAAATCAGTGTATTCCCTGTCCCAAGTTATTTACACCAAAAATTACAGAGACAGCATACATAATATCAGACCTTCCACAAGCATATATTAAAAGTAATTACATTTGAAAAAATATTTTATTTGTCTTCTACATTTCTACAATACATAATCAGGCTTCTTCTTGTTTTGTTTGTTTAGTTTTTAAGAAAAGTAACTTCTTCAGTGTTAGTCAGACAAGGCAGAGAGTGAATCTGTAAAATAAGGGATTTTGTTGCTATTCTGATTCCTATATTATTTATATTGTCCATTCATTACAACAGCAGTAATTAGTTTAACATGGGATTTATATCACAGCGATTAACATAAAAATCTCAAAATACACTATGCATTTGATTTAGCTGAGTGTTGATAACAGCTTAGAGTTCAGTTGTGCTTTATTTGTTGCCACAAGTACAATCACAGAGCTGTTCCCTGTAGTGTACTAGAGATCACATTGCAGTCATGCAAGAGGCAAGGACTATCATGGCTAATTCACTAGCTATGCTACTCAGTGGCTTTTTAAAAATAAGTGCTCAAATAAATCCCCACATACTGCACGAGAATGTGTGGTCCACACTCCATAGGGTTTAATGGTTGTTAGAATTTCTTACTAACAACAAAATACCTTTTTTTGCCTAGTTCTGACATGACATTGAAGTGACACATTAAAAAACCCATAAATGTAGTGCATCTGAATATGAATCCCCAATGTCAACAGCCTAATGTAGTTACTTTGACTATTAAGCTGTTTGTCTAATCAAGACGAGTTTAAGTGCCTTTTTTTTTTTTTCTTTCTTTCTTTTTTCTTTTCCAATAAGCTGGTTTTATCTGGAACAGTCTTTAAGGTAAAGCCTGTTCTTTCCTGTCCTCATAGCTAACCATCCTTGTAGTTAACCATGCTTGTTTTCCAATGCAGTTGCATTCTTGTTGCCCAAATAAGAGGCCAACATTCATAATACAGAAACCTAGGAGCCATTTTTTTAATTATTTCCAGAGTCTCAATTCAACATATTTGACTGCTGCCAATGTGCAGTCATAAAAAAATGTCTCAGCATTTTCTTGAAGGACAAACAATTTTTTTCAACAGCAGTATCTTCGTTAACAAGTTAGCAGCTATAGTCAACAAATCCAACAAATATGCAAACCCACTTTGATATCTACATTAAATGAAATTTTTTCTTTATGATATTGTACAGAAAGCAAAGCAAACAATTTCTGCAAGTACAGTTACAAAGAGACACTTATAGTTTACTTATTGCTGCTATACCCAATGATGTTTTCTTTCACTCTCCCATTGTGCTGTGATTGAATTGTGAGGATGACAGAAATATGTAAATGCAGTACATCATGTTACTGAACTCACAATAAGCAGCATTAGCCTTGCTGCCTGCAGTAACACTGACGAAATACTTCTTTCTCAGAGCATTTTGCTCATTGCCTTATTCTCTCAACACAAATGAAATATAAGGGTCACTTGGAGGACACTGACATAGCCATCATGTCACTAGACATTCAGGCTGCTTTTTTAGGACAGTTACTGATCGGTGAGCTACCACCACAGAAATCTTAGGTCTGTTTTTTTCACAATGACTTTTGGCTGCAGACTGCATACACAAATGGCCTTTTATAGCTTCAAACCACTTCTGGGATGATAAATTACTGGGTGTTGGGCTCATTGTCACACAGTCATTCATCAACAACACATACAGGGACAACATAGCTATGTGAGGACATGAAGAAAGAGAAGGAAGGAGCCTGCCTCCTACCACTTGTGTGGAGTCTCCCTTGCAGGCTGCAGGTACAGATGAACTGAGCAAGTGCAAAGGTGAATCATTTATCACTTTAGGCCTGATTCAGTAGGAGCTAGGAGTAAAAAGAAAAGGAAAGAGAGACAAGATCCCCTGGCCAGAAGACTGTCCTTTTTAATGGGAAAGCATCATGCTAACAAGAATTTCAGTCCCTTGACCATGGCTCCCAGCAACCTGAAAGATTAAAGTATAAATTGCAATGGAACAGTTGGCAAAGAACACCTGTGAAAACCTTGATACACAGGGATGCTGGACTCTCCACCTCTTGAAATTGTCCATCTGTCTTCCAGGTCTGGGGAGTTCAGAGGATGGAGGGAGTAAAAAACCATACATACTCACTGTGATAATAGGAGCAATGCTCAGGGCTCATGAAAGCCTCCTGGCTGAAGACATGAAATTAACTTAATGACTGGCACTATCATCAGCTGTAATTTATCTTTCTGTGAGTGTTCTTTAAAGACAGCTATATAGAAAACATGGAGTGTAAAGCTAGGGATAAGCAAATTCCAAAATTTTAGGAAGCTCACTAGCACAGTATAAAAAGGGATAATGTTTTCTTGAGGTGAAAAAGGGACTGGTCATACTTTTGAGAAGCATTGCTAGAGAGTCCTGGGCTAGCTGTGATTTTATGCATCCCTGACATAAAACAGTAGCTGTTAGTCACTTGCTAACACCTACTTGTTCTTTATAGCAATTTTTCCATTCTGTAGCTCAGTGTTCCTATCATTGCTGACAAACTAACACTTATTTCATATCTTAATCTTTCTTCTTACATGCCTGCTGCAACTCTGAATATAAGCTCACATTAATGGTACATAAACTCAGTACTTTTAAACTGCACTTTATTTCATCAGTTGTCTAAATTCAGTAACTCATATAAAGCTCACTTGCATTTTGTTTTCAAAAGGACCTTAACACCATGAGTTGATGGGTTAGTAGGACTCTGCTGACTGAAACAATGGGTGAAGTGAGATGAAGCTGAGGAAATACTGACAGGTCAAGCTGAGAAAATGCTGACAGTGAATTCAATTTATGCCAATGTTACTTTTAATCACTGGCTTGAAAGCCTTGTCTGGGTCATGTTAACATGGGCAGCTCAACCCAAGCCCTTCAAAGCCTCTAACATTCTCTTCCTTATTCTGTTGTATTTATATAGCTATTTTAAGTAACGAAATATCCCTGAGTGACATAGAGTGCAATATTTGCATCAAGCAGTGATTGTCATTTACAAAGCATGAAACTTAAAAAGTAAAGAAGAAGATGTGGTCTGCAACACACTGTTCCTAATACATGTAAGAGACAGCAGTTAGTTTGTAGAGTGGAGGTGTAATGTGTTGGAAGAGGCTTTGTCATGGCCAGGGAAAAGCAAACTGTTCTGTCTCAGGTTTCCATTTCATATGTGTTTAGACATCATGAATTTGGACAAAAAAAGATCTTCCACATTTCAGTTTGATCTTATTGCCAAGTGCTATATTCCTAGGATTTCCAACAGAAAATGACTCTGAAAATAAGAACCACCTTCTAGGCTGGACCTGGCTCTTCCGGAAACAGCACCATCAGTAAAGAGTCAGGAGGGACGAGGAATGGGGATGCCTGAACATCTTTCAAATTACCTTTGAAGCACAGCTTCAGAGGGGTGGAAAAGTCAACACGGACAGGAGACATGAGCTGCATATTTCTAACCAAGCTGCCTGATCAGTTTCTGAGACTGCTCCAGCCTTGGATAAGCTTCCATAGCCTGGTGGTGGGAGACTGAGAGACTAGCACACAGGAGCATTTTGAACCCTCTTTGAATAAAAGTCACTATATCAGAAATTCCTGCAAACTATCCCAAAGGCAAACATAGACCTGTGCAAGATGCCACCATGAAATTGAACAAAGAAAAGCACATAATAAAGCTCATCTACACAGGCAAGTCTGGTAGCTGCTCCATCTGCAGAGCCATAATGTCACACAGCCATCAGCGCAGCATTGGTGCCCAGGGCATAACAGGAGGTTACAAGTGATCCCTGTGAAACTAAGCTGAAATGACTTACAGGAAGCATAAAGTCAAAGTATTCTAATACAATACACCACACCTTTTTTGTGGTGTTGACATGCCTCAATTTTCAGTGACTCTAGCTAGAGCTTAGGGAATCTGACAACTTGCAGAAGCAATTCCTAAATGCTGCCTATCACAAGCCAATCAAAAACCATATAATGCTTTTGGAAACAAGTTTGCTCAACCCAAGTGCCTTCTACTACCATGTTTCTTTTCTAGCAATTGCTAAAGCAGTTTCTCCATTAGAAGGAAATATAAATCTTGAAACTCTTTAAACAAAGAGTAGGCAAGAGTGGTATTTACACCAAGATAAGGTCTTTCTGTAGTATTAATGGACAGCCTACATCTGCTTCCTCAATGCCAAGAATAATTTTGATCAATATAGTTCTGTTATTGGAGAGCAATGAAAAAGTAGTATCTTCAATATATGCTTAAAATATCCTTTTCTTATAGGTTCTGGGTTAATCAATTATTAAAAAGTATGTCTCATCTGAAAAGCTTGTCATAAAAAACTTAACAAGCAGAACTAGTTACCGTGCAAAGAAGATGTGACAAATTCCAATTTTAGAGATTTAATTGAAGAGCTCCAGGTACTTGCATGGACTAAAGAAAGCTAAAGCAAACTAAAATAAAAAACTAAGATTTTCTGAAATGATTTTGTGAGTGAACTTAGTAAAATTCATGCCATTTTATTATTTAGTCTATAGATAACTTGGACATGTGAAAACCAATATCAAGAGGTTGAAATCTGTAGTGTAAATGACTGTGTATCAAAACTAGAAAAAAAAAAATCTAGCCTGTAGCATGTGATCATTATTTCCTGTTCTGCACTCAGTCAGTGAAGTGCAAAAGAGGTGCTATAGCTACATGGCCAATCCTGGATCACAGAAAATTAAATAAAACATATTTACAGTTACCACAAATAATGTTTAAAAATGAATTTTCATTTTTCAAGTAAACAATAATACTATTGGCTCAAATTCTGTAGCAGCTGTAGCAGCAGTAGTAGTAGTACTACTACTAGTAGTAACAAAAATAGAGCAAGCTGCTGATAATTAACTTTACTGGAGGATACAAACTTGTTTGGCAATATTTGTAACTGTTTTTAGAGGCTATTGTCTATCAATGCCAATGAACATTTTTTATGCTAGTGTCTTAGTATTTTTAGGAAAAAAGGCAAGAATCCATTTTTATTCCTGAACTGGGTATTGCTACCTTTGTGGTCTCTTGACAAGTCATTTAACATTTTTTCTTTCATTTCCTCATCTTTAAAATGTGGCCATAATCTTACTGATTGAATAGGTCATGAGGTTGCAGTGATTTATCAATAGTGCTTTAATGATTAAAAGCCCTGCAGATAATGACTAAATAATGTCTTTTACACTGGTGATCTGCATTTGGTTATCTTGACTAAGAAATAACTCAAAAATTGCAAGGAGTGATTGGCTTATTTTGAAAAGAACAAGAGGTTTTTAAGATGTAATATGCAATTGTGAAAGACTATAAACATGACAAACCTCTTTATTAATCTGCACTGTGAACAGTAGTATTTATTCACTTATTCTGTATTTCTGTGAGTTGGGTAAATATTGTACCTTTGATATACTGAAAACAGATTTATAATGTATTTCAAACAAATATATATTTGTGTTTTCTTGTGTTGGAAAAGATAAGGAAAACAAGAATCCCCTGCAGTTAAAACTGAGCACTTCTAGAGTTCAGTTTGACTCATTTTTTTTCCCAAATCCACACAAAGAGTAGATAGACACGGTTAATTATTTTTTTTTGATATTAGAAATCACTGGACTTGGGGTCCTTTTCGTGATTTTGCCATGCAAAAGGGACTGCAAACAGATAAATCACCTTATAAAGGGATGACAGTCTTATAGTTAGAATGGTATAAAGAAGCATCAAAGACGATGCTTTATTATGTTAATTGAAGACATTTTAGTGCAATGATTAGAGAAATGTGCTCTGAATTTGGACCAGAAAGGATATTTTAGTAATTGCTATTCTATAGGACGAAGTAATTTTGAAGAGAATGTCACATTTGCAACAAAATTCTCAGCACAAATAAATTTGCTCTGCAGATTTTTTTCTAAGTTGTAATGGACCTACAGAAAAACATTTATTAATTGAGAGTTTGTAACTACTCTTGTACCTTTCTGACATTGCTAAAACTGAACAAACAAATTGTGATGTTGTCTAGACTCAATTCTGTCATGAAACAAGTATGCAAACTTGCAAACTGACTGAAGAAAATCAAGGGAAAACTCCACAAAGTACTTGGAATAGGCTGTGAATTATTTGCTCATCCAGAAATGAGAAGACTGAGACCAGCACTGTGTAAGTCATTAAGTTATCGCTACAACAAACCAAGTTTCTGAACCCACTCTAGGGCCCACCTGTGTCCCCGTGGGCTTTCTGTGAGCCAGGCAGATGGGCAAGTCCTTTGGCCTCCCTGCCATCATGCTTCCCCTTGCCTTGCCTCTGATTGCACTGGCCTCTTTGTGGTTTGAAATAAAGAAAGGTATCTGCTTGTGATTCTGCCTTTACTTTCCTTCTTCTCTAATGCCTGCTTCTTCTTTTTTCTGCTCTATGCCCTCTGCTGGCATCCCAGAAGGAGTCATCTCTGAAAAAGTTCACAATTAGTAAAAGTGGTGGTAAAGAGAGCTGTAGCAGAAACTGAATCCCTCTTCCATACCAAAAAACTCCATGTTTCGTATCACTGGCAGAACTCAGATACACTAATTGTGACTGCTAATTAGACTTAATCCACAAAATTAAGTCCATGGCATCCTTCCTCTCTGTGTTTGCCTTTGGTTTTGCAAGCAAATGCACATACAGTCCACTCAGAGACGAAAAGAAAGCCCCAATCCTTTGTTCTCCTCCTGAAATGAACCTAAAATAAATCCTTATATGCATATATATATATAAACACAATTATATACATACAGATAAATACATACATATATGCATGTGTTTAAAACATACATAGATCTATGTGTGTAATGGAAACTATCAGTCCCATCTAGATGCTGACTGTCAGAAACAGCAATATTGTTCTTTTTAACAACCATGGACTGTGCCCACTTTGACTTCCTTCCTCCTCCCCTCCCTTTCTTCCTCTGCCACTATTCCTCAGAGCCACATTTTAGGCTTGCTGTGGTTTTCACTGAGCTTACTACGTATCTTTCTAATGAGTTCAGCAAAACAGAAACCAAGACTTGAAACCACTTTTGAAAGTAATATATATAAAATAAAATGTGTGGAATCAGAAAAATGTACATATGAGATAGTCTACATTTTTACTGCAGATCCTTTACTGACATCAAGTCCTATGTTCACTTTTATATATGTTCTATCCCTGCAACAGTGAGAAAATATAAAAAAAAAAAATCCCAAACTATTTATCTCTTCACTAAAATCATCCAGACAAGGCTTTTGCACCATTGTTACATTCCTGATGTTTGATTTACACACAGTACACATGCACTACATTATACATATCTCATAAATGATCCTTTCATTACACATTGGCAACTGATAATTTAACTCTTGACTGGCAAAGCAAATCTTGATTGCCCAAAGTAAATCTAATACATTACTTGAAGATTAAGAAACACATGACAGCTGGGCTGAGCATCCTTTAAATGTAGGCATGTGATTTTTAAGGTACAGCATGTGTGCATATAATACCTACATATATATATATATCTATATATTCACATATATATATGTATGTATTCCATATATGCATCATAATTACCAAGACAGTTACAAATTTCCACATGCATTAAACTATCTAAAAGCATTAAACAAGGCAACCTATTATGTGGAATTTTCTTAAATAATATTTGAACAATAAACAACAAGAGTAATACTGCAAAGCACTGCTCTATTCTCATGTATATCTACAATAAAATTCTAGGAACAGCTGTCTCCCAAAACATCCTCCAATACAAGTAAATTAAAAAAAAGGTAACACAGTGTCCTATATTTGTATATTCAATGTCAGTTCAAAAATTAAAAGAAAAAAGTAAACAAAGAAAAGAGAAAAAAGACATCCCCACTCAGAGTAGATATTTACATTCTTCAAACTGTAGCGGTGAAAAATAATTCTATTAGGTGCAGGACATTCCTAGTGTTGCAGTAGTGACATGTTTAATAAGTTCTTCATGAAAACATTTTTTTTTTGCCTTAATAGTGATGCATTCCATGACTACGTGAAATCTATTATCCCCTTCACTTGCAGCCAGTGGTTGAGTCTGGATTGAAAAGCTCCTTGTATAATGGAGGAAACAATGTGTTCACTATGTCTGGATGAGATTGCTTGAATACCTGTAGTTTCTCTCCGTGCAAGTTGCAAAGTGCAGTAATTGTTGGTATCTTGGCTATTAACTGCAAGGCATTAAATTAGAAATAAAAAGAGAGGGAGAAAATTTTGTATAAATTGCAGTTTCCAAAATGAACTACATTAGCATCTTGCTGGGTAACTGAATGCAATACTCTAAGCTCCATTAAAACTACCCATTCAAAGAACCAGATATTGTTCGTAAAATAAAAGTCTAAAAACTATTGTCCCAGAAGTTTTAGCCAAGTGCCAGAAATACATCTAGAAGGAGCTGCCTCCAGTGGTACTTTTTTAAGGCAGTCTCATTTTGGATAGGGTATCAATTAAAATGATTACTATATTGAACAAAAAATGGAGTAAGAGGAAATAGGGACAAGAATCAAACAAGCAACTTTTACCTTACATTAGTGTGGCAGTACATGCAGAAATGGCTACAAAAAGAAAAGAGTGATGACCAAGAAGTGCTTGGCATTTTGTTTTAATAACTTACCTTTGTCAGTGTCTCTTCATCGAGGTGGTTTTTCTGGATCACATGTTGAAGTGCAAAGTAAATCTTTTCCTGAAGCTTCTGGACCTTCCTTGGCTCTATTAACCAGGCTCGATCTGAGAAAAAGGAAAACAAGAGATAAAGAATGCACAGATGTGAGGCAAGCTCATGGTGTACCCAGTGAGCCATGCTGGCAAGCATTCACTGCAATCATAATTCCCCTGAGAAAGAACTCCATGGTAATTAAGATGTGGTTTCAGAGTCAAAGCATCTTGATGTATTAAAGGATCACTGAAGTGTTTAACTAACATACACAAAACATACAGGAACATAATGTTGGCTCTGCATCTCTTTGTTTAAAACAGGATGTTAGGAATAAAGATAGGAATACAAATGAAACATGGCCCAACAACTTTATTATTCTCTGTTGGCACAATCAGTGTTCTAACTTTACACTGGCTAGGTGATAAACATGTCATGTTATCTCAGTGTCTGAATACATAAATAATAAACATTGATCAAAACAGTTCTTTGAAAATAAGAGAATATAATTATTTAAAAATTTACATAAAATATATCTCATTATTTACTAGGCTATCATTTTGAGACCAAACATATTCTAAATTTAAAAAAAAATTGTCTTCCTTCAAAAGAATCTCTTTAATAATTCAAAAGAATTATGAGTTGTTGAAACATCTTGAAGTGCAAATTTCTCATTATTTAAAAATGTACTCCTTTTAAACAATACAAAATAGAAGATTATTTGGGAGAATAACAGTTACAGACACAGTTGTTTGAAAACCTGTATGGCTTCTACTGAACTCAAACCCCAAGTGGAGAAGGTTGTCCTTAAGATCTGTATTCTCACAAATCATAGCTTCTGGAGAAAAACACACAGAAAGAGATGTAGCAGACTTCAAGAGAATCCAAAATGATTAATACAGTGTGCTTGCAGCACCACTGAAAATTCTGTTTCCTCATGCTGCAAATTTGTTTCTTCCTCCCTCAATCCAGACCAATTCTTGGGTAGATTTTAGCTTTCAAACAGGAAATAAGAAAATTTATTTAATCACAGAGCATGAATTTTCATATACAAACTGAAAAGTTCAGGAAAAACTCCTTTCTCTTTTAGAGCTCTTTCACCCACACTCTCCATCACTAAAATAACTCATAGAGATTATATAAATCAACTGCTTCAATAAGCGCATATGCCACACAGGTTGGAGCAGAGCAGTATTTCCTCACAGGAAGAGCACAGTTCTGTCATTTGTCTGACTGTTTGTGGAGAGGGATGTATGAAAAGTGTTCACTGTCAAGTACTGTGAAAAGAGATGAAACTAAACCTCAGCTAGTTAACAGATGATTAGAAACAGTAATTTATTTGCAAAGCTTAGAGAATCATGCTTCTAGAATGTAAGCCAATGGATCCTGTGCCATCACTGGCCATAAAAACAGAATTAGCTGAGAGCACATGCAACATCTACACAATAAGCACACAGTCATATTTAGACTTCACAGGTTAGGTGCAAAAATTGATGCTATTGCAATGACTTTCAATGTGTCTTTCAATAGTGTTAAATTAAAGCAGATTGTGGCAGACTAGAGCTCAAAAGATTTATCATAGAAACCTATCCTTAAAATATTTACCTTTCTGTGACAAAAGTAAGCTTAAAAATAGACTGAGGCAGTTAGAGGACTGGTTTAATCCCTCATTTCTCATGAAGCATATTGCTTGTATATTACATGAAGCATATACTCTTACACAAGAGTTCTTAAATTCATGACAAGAGCTACGTAAAACTTTTATAATAGATATTAAGTTGGTCTCCCAAAACGTGGTTTCTACCACCTGAAGTGTGGTTTCTACCATCTGCTAATTTAGCTGAAATTTCCCAAGTAATTCCAGCTATATTCACAATAGTGCAGCAAAAAGTCAATAGATCAGTGATTACCATAAAGGAAACAGAGCTTCAATTATGTATTTTTCCTTCTGAGTGTTGAACTTATGGATCTTTAAGGAGTGCATAGTCCACTAGGTTAGATAATAATGTAAGAAAGAAGATGAGAGCTTAGAAGACCTGCTTTTGCAAAAAGGAAGACAGAAAGAAGAAACATGTCAAGTCAGAATTCAGGAGACAGATTGCCATACGAGATCAGCCAGGTTAGTGTCTTACCACTTTGCTCTGGCATGTTTGCAGGTGGAGATGCCTCTGCAAATTTACTGGACTCCTACAGTGTTTTAACTTCTGAAATCAGAAATCAAGTTAGAGAATCATTGTCAAGCAGTGTGGGTACATACCCCAAAGAGGAAAATCTGGATTTGTGCTCTGAATTAGATGCAAAATAGATCTGACACTCGGCTTTGCAACATTACCATAACAGTGGAAGTTCTTAGGTCCCCTTACTCCCTATGGGACTGCTCTGTTTTCTGTAAACTGCCTAAACACAAGAATCAAGAGCACAAGAATCACCTTTTAGGGTGGTGACTTCTATAGAAAAGAAACTTGAATACGCGTACTTCCCACAAGGAATCTCTGTAAGTTTATATGAGTTGAGAGAAGGACTGCTGCAAGTACTTCTCTGATCTTTCCATGATGAAACGCTTTATTGTGAAGAAACCAGAACATCTAGTGTGAAAGGAAATATTTCTTTCTCTAATGTTTACTGTTACCATTTTTGTAAGAAAACAAATGGCAGATTTCAATGTCAGTTCAGTCTAGACTGTTTTCCTTGTCTTTCCACTCTCAAACTCAGCAGCCCTGCTGAAATGGGAGTTATTTAAAAAATTCAAATTTGTCATCTTTTTATGGAAGAGAGATTGTATCATCTTGCTTGCAAAATAAAGGACTGTATTTCAAACTGCAGAAATTAATCAGAATTTCTATGTCCATCTAATGTTTTCCAGGAGCAAGCACATCTCTTTGTCACCCTCACAGCTTTGGTCTTTTCAGACTGAAGGAGGGCTGATGAGCAGGGACCCACAAAGACATTGCAAGTCCCGAGTCCCAGAGGAAGTCAGGACCTCTGGGGCACAGCAACAGGCAACTCTCACCCCTGCACACAGCTAGGACACCTCTGAGGTGGAAACAGTCATTGTTTGGAGGGTCGTCTCTCCAATATACTAGTCTAACGAACAGGCACCAGCTCAACTATTTCACCTCTGAGCAGATGATGGCAAGAGCTTCTTAAAGTCAAACGAAAAAGGAGCAGAGTCCTTTCAATAGGTGTCATTAATGATCCAAATGAATGTGTTGACACCATATGTGCTAGTTAATTCTGACTAACATAATCTATACCACAGACGTGCAAAAGGGCAAAATTACCTAGGGGAATTCTTTGCAGAAAAAACTGGAAAAATAAATCATGGTGAGTTTTTGGTAAGATCTTTCAAGAGGTTACACTTACAGGAAACTGGGTGTCTAGATGCCCTGAGGTATACTTAAAAATCCCACAATAAACTGTGAGCTTGTCTACTAGATCCAAGTCCTAAGTTAACTTAATCATAAAAGTCTTTTCTGTGGTCAGCCAGCCATCACTCTCTTAAATGCATGCTTGCCTGTGCAGAATTATGATATGTGAAGACATGAAAAGAGCCTGTTGCACCTATAATCACTACCTCTCACATGGAATTTAATTCAGAGAGGATCTCATATAGATTTTTACTGCTCATATTCTTACTACCACAGGAAAAGCCCATCATAGCTATGGACTCTATAACCTGCTCAGGGCTGTGAGGTTTATGCTTCCTGAAAAAGCTACTACAAACATGTACCTGCTTGAGTACCATGCTTCTCTGTATTGTGGCCTGGACGAACACCAGCCTACCCTGCTTCTTCACACAATCCTGCTCCATGTCTGTTACCCCCACACTTGGAATCTACTTCTAATATGTGCAGTCCCTGATGGTCTAACAGAGAGTAAGGTGTATTTGGGGTGATTCAGGTGTTCTTTCATTGCTTACTACATTGCTTAACATTGCTTAATACAGCTTAAATACCTATTTGAGTAGGTAGAATTAGAGGTAGGGAAAGAGGAAAAAAAATCAATATGGTGTTTGGAATGAAAGATTACCTGGTGATATCAGAACAGCAGATGAAAACAAAGCAATCTCTTCCTCAGTCAGCTGTAAGGAACATAAATTCTTTGCAAAGTCAAATGCTTCATTTACCAGATCATCAGAGCCTACAGACCAAGGAGGACAAAATCAATGAAAGAAACAAGTTCTTTTAACCTACCATTAAAAAGGATTGGTTTTGTGTCAAAATGTTGTGAGTAAATGTCTGTCTAAAACAAGTCCCTTTCATTAACTATTGAAATTCTACCTAACCTGAAAATGTCACTAAAACATACATCCAATTACAAAAATTACCAGTTAGGGGTGGGTAAAAAAATTTCACAACATCTTACAGGAGGATATTATTTTCCCAACGTGGAAAGAATTGTTATTTCTAGACAGATATTAAATCTAAGAGGTATGAAGGACCAGTCCCAAATAACTTTTGCATATATAATTTTACTAATTATCAGTACAAATATTTATGAAAATTTGTGAAAACATCTTAAAGATCAAAATAAATCAACTAATACACTTTCATAAATGCTTTAAACTTGTCAAGAGTGTTTTTTGTAAGAAAAATATACACCTATATGATACATATATTTGAAGGAAATATCTCAAATCTTTGACTTTGGTCCTGAATAAATTTCTGATAATATCAGTCTGATGGATGGGCAAAACACATCTATTTGGCTATTAACATTTCAGGTAGCTTCAATATCATGTTCAGAAATGAAGCATTTTTTTTCAATAAATGAATATAAATGAGCTTACTTAAACGTTTTAGGCAAAACTATATTTTATGAAAGTCCTTGCCTATATTTTGTAGCAGTTCATCATTCTAGTCACCTCACTGCTGGGGCTAAAATTGTCTTCTGCAGGAGACCATTAATCAGAGTGATTTGATATATCAAGCATAACTGAACAGTAAAGATAAACAGCTAAGCTCCTGCCATAAATTCATGTTTTATCAAAACTTCAGATAGCAAAGAAATCTATTTGAAAAAACCCTCATGCTGCTCTTCTTTATTAGAGAAAAATACCTGTCACTGCTAAGAGCTAGTGGACTCACCTTTTTCCTTTTTCTGTTCCAGCCTAGACATTTGGAGGCTTGGGGATTCAACATTTACTGGAGATTTTCACTGTGGGTCACTATTTTCATAAAGACAAATCTCTTGCTATGTGGCTCAATGTAACTGGTTGAAAAGAAGAAGAGCAACATACCCAAGGCTTTAAACATTTGCATCCCTCCATACTTTCCTTCAAACAGAACTGTATTGTTAAGTGGGTTGAAGGCACGGCACATTCTCACCAAAACCACTTCCAAGCAGCCTATAAGACAGAAGAAAGAGCAAAGGAACTACATATTACTGCCTAATATCAGAGGGTAGGAAATCTCAACAAGACATTTAGGAAGACATGAGTCATTAAAAACATAAGTGGGCATAGACACTCTTTGAAGGTGTCTTGATTATATGTCTCTGCATGACAAAAAAAAATATTTGTCTGCTTTACATGTAGAAAGGGGTGATTTCTGGTCTGCTCTAACCACCTTTCCTTTGGGTTGACTTTTTCCTCTTTTGCAATTAAACAAACAAACAAACAAAAAACAAAGAAAGAAAATCCCCAGTCTGGACTGAATCTAAATTTAGACCTGGGCAAATAATTTCATTTTGAAATATTTTATCCTGAAAATTAGGCATCTATTGAATTTTCTTTTTAATAATTTAATCTTTTTATGTATAAAAATCCCAGCTTAATTTGGCTGGAGAGATCATCACAAAGCCTGTTTAGAGAGAAAATATAAGTGAAAGAACTGATAAGAAAAATAAAAATCAAGAACACCCCTAAAATATGTTTTCCTTGGTTTGTTTCTCCACCCCCCCACACCTGGTTGTTGATTAGCCAAAGAAAGACTTCTCTTTTACTCCTTGCAGTTGGAAAAATGAAAGCAAAAATTCTGAGCATCCGTTAACTAAATCCAAATGTCATGTAAAATGAACTCTGAATCTGAGGATTCTTTTGCAGATATGCTTTTGAGACAGAAGTCCTGACTTTCTAAGTCCTGCTCAGTGTTAACAGCAAAACAGAAAATAAAATCTGGCATATGTTTTTACATGCTAGAGTTTAACCGTGTTTTCTGACAGTACAGCCAAATATATCTTTTCCTGAAGATGCAGTTGTGTTCTTAGGTTTGCCAATCAAACAAAGGAAGTTTCCTAAGGGTGCACTGGTGCTTGCAGAATTTTCAGAATTAGTACAAGATTTAAAAGTGTAGTTTTTGTGTTACAACTCCCTTTTTCCAGAAGGTTGCCTGTGTGTTCCCAGGGTCTCTATATCACTTTCCTTTGCACCTGTGCCTGCAATCAGAGTGCAGTCCTACAATGAGCTGTAGTCTTCTGTGTACAGAGTACTGACTCACACGAGCTTTCAGTCTAATGAAGAGATCTCTCTTGAAATAGGAAGCAGTTAAGGTTTAATGAGCTGTCTCACATAGCATCCTAATTTTTAAAGATGGAGGGAGAAAGAAATTGATATGACAGGGTAAATGCAGTTAATTACCAGCTGTGGTTCTTGTGGTTCACTTGGTCATACCATTTTGTCCTCCTGAGCTTGGCAAGGTTGCTGCACAGTCATGATAAATCTTGTCATGATTCTTCCAGAGGACAGAAATTATCAAGTTCCTTTACAGTAAGGAAAGCCTTTTCCCCCTTGCCCTTATGCACACATACAGGCAAACCTGGCATACACAGAGAGCACGGCTGGAGCACACTGCTGTAATCTACTGTCATTTATTCTGAAAACAATTGGCACCAGCAGGGATTTTCCCTCCTGTGCATTGGCTGTAGGGTATTTCTGCAGTCTCATTAAAAAGATTAGAGATGACCACAGAGGCAGGCCTGAGTGAGCCTGTGTGAGTTTCACTAATGACAAATGGAGATTTCACAGGGTGCTGGAAGACTGATTGGACCAGTTAAATTTGCAGGGTCCTCACATCACATGTCAGGTTGGAAACTGCAGTTTTTGCAATGGTTGTGCATACTTAACAACTACAATCAACTGTGAAGGGAAGTGGATCAGGAGGCAGCAACATAATTAATGTGGAAAAATACAAAAGGCTTAATGTACCTAACGAAACAGAGCTAGGGGTCTGTTAGGGCCCCTTCATATTTAAATTAGGGCTTCTTCAAAATTAAAATGATTTGCAGAACAAGACAGCCAAACACATTTCTAGGGTACTGGGTGCTAAACCAGTCTCAAGCCTCTAGTGTTTACCCACCTGACTTAAGGAGGAGAATTTGGTCATTCTGGCAGAGCTCCATGAAGCCTGTTATGCGCTTTGCAAACTCCACCACATACTGGATAGCATGGGTGATCTGAATGGCACACTGCTGCCACAGAGCTTCCCTGGTCTTCCGGGAAAACACACATGGAAAAGCAAAGTAGTGAGCAAGCAGGTACATCAGTGCATTAAGTTCTTCAAGTGACCCTGCAGGCAGGTGGATTCCCCAGACTCATTCCCAGGCAGAGCTAGCAGCATCTCTCCTTCTCAAGCACTTTTCATTAGAAGGCTGTTTTCACAAGTCAATTTTCCCAGTCATCTGACCTCTGGCATTGCCTCTTCAAAGGAGCAGAATGCATTGCCCAATGGTAAAATGTGATTCTAATGTTGGCTTTTGTGCAGGATAGCAGCACAAAACATTCCAAAGTATGCTTAGGTAAAAAGTGGCACAATGCTATTAAATTATTTAACAGAATATTTTTGCTAGTTTGAAACTTCAAGTAATATATAATTAAAATATCATTGCCATCTGAAATTTGATTACATCAAAATTTTGATTCCTTGATAATAGTTCTTGTTGCGTGCACACACACACACACGCACACATGGATGTTCTTCTGGTCCTGCTAATATTCTGTAGCCCCTCAGACTTCAAAGAATAAACTAGAATCTATCCTGATTCTTACATGACCAGCTAATGTGTCAATTGAAGTCTGACGTTCATTGTTAATGAAGCTGGTGCAAGAGGCAGAGATTTCTTTTGACTGGACTACAACTGAAGAGGTACCAGTGGAAAACAGATTGAACTTGAGAATCACAGAGGCCGAACAAAAATGTAGTGCAATGACATAATTTTTCCACCCAATTTTGAATAGCCTCAATTTAAGGGGTACTTTCAGTTTGTCATTATCTATTGCATATGTGACAGATATTTTTTATTCACATAAAAACCAGATTTTTTTTTTTTTAAGTTATAAGGAAACAAAAATTATGCTGTCTTATTTTCTTAAAATCCTTACAACAGAGGGTCCAGTCATGATCACATTAAAGTCAACTGAATTTCTGCAAGAGTTTTAGATCTGTGATAACAAGCACAGAAAACTGAATTCCATAACTGTACCTAAGCTCTGACATTAGCAAAGATCCCAAAATGCTGGAAAGCTGCTGCTTCTTTTTATGAAGTGTCACTCCTTTGCTTTCAGTAACCAGTTCCTTGACATATTTAGAAACCTGTTTTGACCTATATGAAATTCATCAGCACATTCTTGCCAAATAAATTACACTGTTAACAATTTCAAGCAGAAGAAAAAGCATGTAACAGGGCTGTACCTTGCTCTGGTAAACCTTAATTTCTTCATATGTGTGGGTCTGCCATGCTAGCTGATGTAATTCCTCCATTGTATATTGACAAGTCTCCAAATGAGATTTAATGATATTCTGTGCAATTCGATCTGTGAAGGAGAGAATAAAAAATAGCTTGCATGAAACAGTAAATGGTGATTTGCAAAATGTTGAAAATATTGAAGTTGTTGGAAAATGCAAATTTAACAAAACTAACTAATCTTTTCCTTCCAATGTTACCTTTTTCATATTTTTTTATTTCTGAAGACGATTGTTGCAAAATGTTTTAGTATGCCAATTCAAATGATCTTAATAAACAGTGGATCTGCACATAGTGGATCATCACAGTAAATGATTCCTGTAAAACTATACACAATCTTCATTCTGAAAGTGATTTCTTTTTAATGCCTTTAAATAAATGTCATTTGGATATTTGGTTGCTATTTGGTTACCCAATCACTTTTGTCTGCCTCATGCCTGAGTAATAACTGGTAGACTCTTCTAGGCTGGAGAAGATGAAGAATATAGCTGTTGAATATCACCCTGACAGGATACCTTCACAGGCTTGAGGCCACAATCTCTGCATCAAGGTAATACCTCTCTTCCCATTGTGTGTAGATGTTTGCTTGCTTTCTTCTTAGTTCTACTAAAAGAATTAACCAGTTCGAGTCAGTGGTCAGCAAGTTTCAGAGCTGCTAGGTCTCACAGAAACTGACTGACTGCTCAAACTTAACCCATAGAAACTAGGAGTGTACAGTAGGCCTTTGCCCTTTAAGCTACTTGAGTGGATTAAAAAGATTTTCACAAAAACTTCCAGTATGAATTCATGAGCACCTGAAATTGAAATGTCTTGATGAAATATGTTATAGAAAACTGATGATTTCCTATTTCGTGACTTTAGACCTACATATCTCATGAAGCTAGTGCTTCAGCCTGAAGACATTGCTTAAACCAAACAACTTCCAAACAAAGGAACAAAGGCAAAAGCACAGAAGTGAACTGAAGCGCTTGTGGCAGAATTGGTATTGCACAGAAAACATTTGTCAAAAAAGGAAAAGGACATTGACAATGCATTAGCCAAAACTGAGCACGGGAAGAAGAAAGAACTAGGTATGTCATCATTTACTCATTCACATCCTCAACAGTTTGCATGTATCTGGAGCTTAGAGTTCCAAAATAAAACTGTCTCTTTGGCCAAATATTGACTGAATTTAAAAACACCAGCAAGAAAGAAAGCAAGAAAAGAATGCTAACACATATATGGTCTCTGTAAACACAGCTATAGGAGTGTTATTTAAAGGAGAGATGCCTGTGCTACTGTCACAGTTAATAAGCTGAGACTCAGTGGAAGAAAACATATATGAGTTGCAGGTTTGTATAGGAAAAATAAAATGTGCTCAATTGAATCTGTACAGGAAACCCTTTAAAGGGCAACATTATTAAGTGCAGTGATCTAGCCACTGTTCTTTCATGGAAGGTTGAATGTAAGTCTCAACCCTTAATAGAAAGCTGTTGCATTTCATAATAAAATTCTTACAGATAAATGGGCATCTTGGAATAAATGGATGATGATTTTAAACAATTTTTTTTAAGAATCAACTGAGGCTTTTTGTATTTCTCTAACCAAGAAAAGCAAGTAAATCCTACCTTTTTTAGAAAGATCAAAGTTCAGAATGTTGCTCCCATATTGTTCTATTTAAAGTTTTAACTATATTATCTTTCTGGAAACACCCTTAGCCAATGTAAACTTGATTGCAGAAGTTCAACTCATGCTGTATTTTTTGTCAATTTCATTCCTTGAAGCATTTAACCAGAAAGAACTGAGATATGGTCAGAGAAACACTTAGGCCTTTTATCTAAAAAACAGCACAGAAGCATGATATCACCTTGCATCACAATTCTGCAGTCTTAATGGTGAAGGATTTTTGCTCTCTGTAGCCATTGTCTGCTCTTTTGCTCTCTTGTGCTTCCTAGCCCAGCTCTCCTAGCTTCACAATTTGTTACAAAAGCTCAAGCTATTCACACACTTGGCTCAGAGAAAATGACTACAATAAATTTCACATAATTTCACATTACTGTATAGACAGATTTTGAATCAGATAAGGTAACCGAATGCCAGCAATCTGAAAACAAGACCTTTTGAATTCACTTACTTCAAAATATGCTTGATTAGCAGGTCTACATTACTGCACATCTCCTCAGTTCTATTCCTTTTCCTACCATTTATGTATTTACCTTAGGAATGAAGAGCTGAGAAACTCTTTGAGGTTTTGTAGGAATGGCATCCTGTGTTTTTACCCCCATACACCTTTTCCTTGAATACTTGTGCTTATGTTGAGCTGACATTAAAACCCGTTTAGATGTGCAAAGGCCTGGGGCAATCACAGTAAGCAGCAGCTCTGAATACTGATATCCAGAGAGGAATCAGGTGCACGAGAGACTTGAAGCTCTTGTGCTGCAGGCTAAGCAATGTTGAGTGTGCTATGGAAAGGGTTTCAGAGGAAGAGGGAACTGCTTGTTCAGCATAAGCAGCAGAGGAAGCTGTATGCTTACACTCCATGCTGGAGTTCCTGAAGAAGCTTTATGGAAATATAGCATACGCTGTGTGGAAATGCTGACATGATGCAAAAAGTGAAAGAAGTACAAGCTTGTCTTGGCTTCTCAGATGGCCCAGCAACAGAAGATCCAATGCAGGCAGAGGCAAGAATGTCATTCTCAAAGGGTTTCATAGACCATAGCCTTTTTTTTTTTCCTGACGTTATCAGATTTTAGCAACTTTTCGCGAATGAAGCTGGAATCAGTACACACCTTCTCCCATGCAGAAAGACATTCCTAACCACTGGGAATAATTTACTGATATGTAATGTAAACCTGTCCTGTCACAGGTACTGTGCTGTACCCAAAATGTGACAAATTTCTGTGAGACCTAGCAGCTCTGAAAATTGCTGACCACTGACTCGAAGAGATTAATTCTTTCAGAAAGAAATGAATAATGAGAAAGAAAGCAAACATCTACAAACAATGAGAGAAGAGAAATTGCCTTGATCCAGAGGTTGTGGCCTCAAGCCTGTGTAGGTAGGTACACTGCTGGAGTGAATTAACATCTATATGTCTCATCTTTTGCAGGGTAGAAGAGTCTACTACAGTTACTTCACATATCGGTCTTGACTTTTAGTTTATTTTGCTTTCAAAAATCAAGGGCCAGAGATTTTAAAGGTCCCCTTTCACTGGGAAACTGCATGTACACAACTAGAAATCCTATTTGGATGGGCTACAAGGACTACAAGAGACAACTCCATTTTTGTGACTTCAGTGTGAACTGCATTTCTCCTTGAAATGTTGTCAGCTTCCATTTTACATAATTAAAATATGTTTGCAAGGTTTGCTGCATGAAAACGAAAAGAGATGATTCTAGCCACAGAGGTGTGATAATCAAAGTCAGCAACATCTAATTTTCTAAGCACCAATTGCTGCAATTATTGAGCGAAAGTTAGTATTGGTATTATTATCCATTGGTATTATCAATTAAAAGAATTCTTGAGCCCGCATTACAGTACAGCACCAGCATTATAACAACTACAGCCTGTAAATTGCAGAATTTTTAAAGCTTATCTGACACAATATGTAAACATATATGTAGATTAAGTGCTTTACTTCTCTCTTTTTGCCTATATATTGGGTTTATAACATTAGGGCTACATCTCCTACCATCCATCATGATGACTTGATATTAAATGATAACACAGGGAATCTGAAAGTTACACCACATCTTGGCAGATTGATTGTTTCTAGAAAACATGTTTCACAGAAGATAACGCTCCTAGTGCCTACACTTTGGCATACATTGGGACATGGAAGCATTTACATGAGATAAATTTGTTCTAAATTCAGAGATATTTTTTTAGTATTGATACCTTGAAATTTTTCTTAGAAAGCAAACAGGTTTTGTACAAATAAAATATACAAAAAAAGTATTTGCTTTCAGGGAGATAATCCAGGAACAACTTACTCAATCAAAAAAACAGTCAGTAATTGTAACCAGTATGAAGTCTTGAAAAATCAGAAATGCTTGAACAAAATACATCATGGAATAACCACAGAATTACTGGGTTACTTGTAGGGAACTTCTAGGTTGGAAGAGCCCTCTGAGATCATTGAGTTCAATCTTTGACCTAACACCACCCTGTAAACTAGACCATGGCAGCAAGAGCCACATCCAGTCTCAACTACCTCCAGAGACAGTGATGCTACCACCTTCCTGGGCAGCTCATTCCAATGCCTAATCACGCTTTCTGTAAAGAACTTCTACCTAATGTCCAACCTAAACCTCCACTGGTGCAGCTTAAGACTGTCATTTTGTCCTGTTGCTGGTTGCCTGGGAGAAGAGGCTGGCCCCCACACGGCTACAGTCTCCTTTCAGGTAGTTTTAGAGTGATAAGGGCTCCTCTGAGCCTCCTCCTCTCCAGGGTAAACGACCTCAGTTGCCTCAGCCACTTCTCATAGGGCTTGTGCTCAAGACACTGCACCAGCCTCTCTTGCCGTTCTTTGTACCCACTCCAGCACCGTAAGATCCTTCCTAAACTGAGGGGCCCAGAACTGGGCACAGTACTCAAAGTGCAGCCTAACCAGTGCTGAGTACTGAGGAAGAATCACCTCCCTGGTCCTGGTGGCCACACTGTTCCTGATGCAGGCCAGGATGCCATTGGCATCTTGGCCACCAGGGCACACTGCTGGTTCATTTTCAGCTTCCTGTCGATCAGGACCCCCAGGTCCACCCTGCCTGGTCACTCTCCAGTCACTCCATCCCCACCCTGTAGTAGTCCATGAGGTTGTTTTGGCCAAAGTGCAGGACACAGCACTTGGTCTTGCTGTACCTCATTCCTGTCCTGCATATATCTGACTAGCTTTCTATAATGGCCCACTATTCTAGCTGCAGAGATTTATCTGTTCTTAGGGGTGACAAGGAAACCCAGATGGTGCTGATTGGCATGGCTGGAGAGCAGAAGCATGAGAGGTCAGGCTGGCCTCTGCTCCCTGCAGCTGGGGGAGTGCTACCCTTCCTGTCACAGCAGCTGGGGTACTGCTGATGAGGCTCTAAAAGGTGCCAGATGGATGGGAAAATAATTTAATTGGTATTTTACAATGCAGCATTAGGGGGAAAAAAAAAGTCTAATGCATAGTAGGAGATGTTCAGAAGAAGCTGAAAACTGTGTATCAGGAAGCTGAAAAGGACCATGAGAGATCAGTGCTGTTTCAGCAAAAGAAATTGCCTTCCATTGCCAGTGTCTGGGTGGGTAATAGGCACCACGAATGTGCACGTCTGTTCAGTTTGACTGGTCAGCAGCCACCGCCTTTTGAGGTGAACATGGGACTTGTTGCAGCTTCTGCCTTTCCCTAAGGTCGTTTGTCTCCTTAGCCTGCTGAGTAGTCTCCTCTCCAAAACTTGTAGGAACTCAAGTGTCTGAGACTTCTGCTTCCTTTCATAGGAGCTGGCCAGTAGCTAAAGAAGGATCAGACAGCCCTGACAGAAGGACTGGGCAGACAAAAAAGCTGCAAAAGCCCTATTTCACCATCAAAACAGGCCAAAAACATATGTTGCAAGGGAAGAGCAACAGCACACAAGCTATATACCTCTTATGTGAACTTGGGACTTCAGCTCATGACTTTCAGTAAAATGTCCTTTTCTGTTCCCAGTTTTGGCTATGGTGGTGGGCTCTTTTTTCCCCCCCTCCTTCTATACTTTCTTATTTTAGATTTCAGCTGTCACCTCACAAAAGTCATTCTCCAAAGACTACATTTGTTGAAACATTTATTGCATCAGTGGGGTAGGAATTGATTAAATCCAAAATACATACATACAGGAAACTGAACACTGCAACCTAGATAGTAGGAACAAAAATCAGCACAGCACAGACTCACAGAGGTCTGTCATCAGCTGGTAAGTCAGTACTACTTTTTTCCTGTATTTTCTGGCAATATTTAGAAATCTCCAACGACAGTATTGAGAAAAATCTCCACCCTGAAGTCAAGTACAATGCTGGTGGGGATGGATGTAATCCACGGACTGCACACAGCATTCACCAGCTGTAAAATTGGCCTGTTAAGTAGAAATTATCAAAAGTACTTGGCATTGTTTGAGTCCTACAGGCTTCTTAGTTCTTTCATTTTGCTCTCTTTTCTCAGGAGACACTACAGTTTTTTTCTCAGCGTTCTTCTGCACAGGGAACTGAAGAACTTTGAAGAGTGCTTCCTAAACTGCCAATAATCTTCTTCGATTAAATTTAATAATGAATCTTTAATTTGTCACTGAGGATTCAGTTTGGTACCTAAGAGCTCATCTCAGCTTATATCCCAACTGTTGCAGGGATCCACTTTGAATTAATGCTGCAATAACATCACACCTTTGGCTGGCTGCTGTAAGCATGCATATCAATTTGTAAAACTATCAAAGCTCCAGACATGTATTCTAAATAAAATGCCTGTTCTAGGACCCAAAAAATATGCCAAAATAGCATTGGGTCAATACTCTTCTGCACACTGATTCAAGAATATTACAACTACAAAATTAAAATTTTAAAAACTGGTTTCATTGCACAGATTACATCAAGAAATTCTTTGACAGTTGTAGAGGCATTGACACAGGGAATAAACTAAAAATATATCTTGCAGAACTGGCTGAAATGTCTGAACTTTTTTTTTTTTCCCCCCCACAGAAGAACAGGAACATTTTTTCCTAAAAGTGGTTGCAAAAGCTCATTTCACTTTTTCTCTCTCCTTGTTATTCTCAATGCCATAATGCACAACATATTTCCCTTTCAAAAACTGTTATAGATAGACTAGCGAGTTTCATAACCCCTATTTATTTGATAAATTTTTAACACTATACAATATACAGTCTAGGAAGATGGTATAAAACACAAAACACTCATATGAGACTAGAACTGCTAGAATTTAGTTCAGGAATAACCCTTCCTTGTGTTCAAATTATTCAGTGGTTACTGTCATGAATAGATTGCACACTGAGTAAACATTACATGTGTGAGTTCTCTATTCCTTCCTCTCCTTCAAAATAAATCAGTGTTTCATTTGCCTTTCTAAGAAACACTAATAAATTACTAGAAATGACAGTATAATTGAATGAAATCCTTATCTTAAGGAACTTACATGATGGACCCAGAGTTCTGTTAAATCCTAGAGGATTTTCATAAATGCTAAAAGGTCTCTGCTTAATAATACACCTCATGAGTCTCAGTCAATTTAGTAAAAAATGTGTATTTTGTACTCATTAGAAATCACTTAACTGGCAGCAAAAGCACTAACCAAAGCAATAACTTGAGTTTATGGAACATGGACTCTAAAGGCATTGTATAATTATGAAAAATTTATTGAGATGGACTGTTTCCTATCTTCTTCCAGCACAGCTTGCACAAACAGATCTTTATACTAAAATTGAGACTGTTCCAAAACAAGGAAATGGTTTCATTTTTTACAATTAAGCAAACATTACTCAGAATAGAGATTGTTCTCTATTAAACCTAGAAATATGTATGAATAATTGGAATATTAATTGTTTTAAACCAGGTCTGGAAGGCTTTGCCCTATCAGTCTGCAAGAGGCTAGGAAAGGTTAACATATCTTTTAGTGTTTGTTTCACTGTCACAGGTTTGCAATTCACTTTTATTAAGATTTTAAGCAACCTATCTATAGTAATGCTTTAAAAAGTAGTGACCAAACATTCAGCGATGATTCTATTTTCCTGTAGTGTAGCAAATAAGTTGTATTGAAATGCTGTTAGTGTATAGTGTCAGAAAGTAAAACAATTTGGTTATCATAAGTAATGCCAGAGATTTCACTGATCAAAAAAATAAAAATAATACATACACAGTCAAAAAAGAACACAAGACAGGGCTCCATGCCTTGGTATCTTGCTATAACTATTCCCATTTACATGTTACTTTCATCTGTGAAAGATTACTACACTATAAAATCTGCATTTTGTCAACATTTTTCTGAGCCTTATGTCTTGTCACACTGAATTTTTCCACTACACACATCCATGTTCCTCTCCCATGCATTTCACTTTAACTTTTTCTCATATCATTTCACTCTTGTGTAAAAGACTTGTTGCTGTTCTGTGAAATAAAATATGAAACTGAATGGACTGAAGAAAGACATCGTCACCTATGAAGCTGGGAACAGCATCACAAAATGCAAAATGAGGAATTGTACTTTGCTCAGGAATAAACTGGGAAGTAGTGATAAACATGAGCTGATTGATGAAATCTACTAGACAGAAGGCAAGCAGTGTGAAAAAGTGAACTATTGCCTTGGGAAGTCAAACTTAGGATGTTGCATGTGTACTGAGAAAAAAAAAAAAACCAAAACAAAAAAACCCCCCAAACTTCTGTTGGCTTCCTTGTGCTTGAAGATTAAGGAATGATCAGTCAATGTTGTCCAGGACGACAAAGAAATGTACTATGGACACCAGATTAAGTTCTCATAAAGTACAAGGTAAGTATGCATATTATTGGTGCTGACTGCACCAATCATTAACAGCAAGGACAGAGAGTGTTGACACCAAACCCATAAAGGGCTTACTCAGATGAGAAAGAAAGCAACATATCACCTTTAATTCAAACCTCAGCAATTCTGGCAGATAGTATGCCACTTCCATATACTACAATGATTTTTAAAGCATCGCTGCCTTGACCTCTTGTTTCATCTGCAGTTTGCCTCCTTGTGGATTGTGCGTGAGACACAACCTGAAGACAACACTCTTCCTTCATATATCCCAGGACTCTGTGCTCTGCCACCTGCTCTAGCCTTCTTTTTTTGAAGGTTTGTTGCAGAAAACCTCTTACCATTTCTTCTGCTATTGACATTTCTGCTCCGAAGCATACAACAGGCCAAAAGGCTATTCTTACAATTGGCAGCAAAAGCATGCCTTACAATTGGCAGCAAAAGCATGCCTTAGTACTCCTTACACCATTGGATTTACATTGATCTTTCAGTGTGATTTCTAATCTGACAATATTCACAGCACAGTGTTATTTCTGCGAATATTGTCATGATACAGGATAATATATCTGCTATACACGATACGGTATTTTACATATTTTGAATGCTACAAATGTTGACTTCTAACTGCTTTTTCCAATAGAATGAACATATTTTGCCAAGACTGGTCATGCAAAAAAACATTCTTACCTTTGGAGAAAGGGAGCAATTTTATATAATTAATAGATTAGAAATGCACCCACTTTAAAGAACCCTTTTATGACCCTTTAAAAGTGTAGACTATAGATAAGGTTGTTTTTAATACCATGTTATGTATATTTTTGATTGATTTGTAAAACATGCAGAAGCTCTAAGCTTTGTCACATGAATTGAAAGGAGTACAGAACTGGAATATTAATTTATTCTGATTGTCACCTTTAAATAGGTAATGATGGTAAGATACAGTGCCGTCCTGATGGTATGTGTGCAGAAATGCACATGCTGCTCATTTTAAATGCTCACTAGGTGGCAACATTGCTCCTCTGAAATAGAGCTGTCAGGGTGTAGACAACAACCCTGCAAGATTTTACTGTCAGATTGGTAGGAGAGATATTAAAATATGGCCTAGAAAAAGAGGTGAAAGAACATTACACAGGATTACAGTCACAGAAACATAATTTCTGTTTCACTGCGTGATGGATGGTGACTTTGTAAATGGAACATAAAACATAACTACTAGTGCCACCTTAGGTATGGGTAATTTGGAGTGTCCCTTTAAAGAGAATCTAATTGACCAATACATATCCAGTAAGTTATCTGTTAACACTTGATCTGGCACAAGGAACAAACCCTGGAGATAAAGAGAAGGGAGTTAAAGAATAATAATAGAAAATGCTTATCTTTGGAGAAGTGCTTTTACAGCTTTCAAAAGTAAAGCACAGCAGACTTTTTAAGACATCAGTCTGATGCTGACATATATACATTGCGTATGCAACATACAGTGTTGCAGACGTCCATGAACAGTATAGGCATGGATGGAGGAATAAACTAAATTCTTTTAAAGCTAATGGGAAGACTTCTGCTGAAAGGAGAAAGGTGTTGAACTGACTTTCAAACAGATCCTCAGCAAAGGAGTTGAGAATGTTTATAGATGAAGATCTACCTTCAGGTTGAGACAGTGAAACATTTAAATGCTAAGCTCCTGCTTGTATGATATTGCAGCAATGGAAATTAAATAATTTCGCAGTTATTTATTAAATACCTTTACAGTTCACTCTGGTCCTGAGATGAATGTATGAACGCAGCTAAATTAAGACTAAATTATATATACACAGAGTGTCATTTGCAGTTACCAAGCGGGTTTTTCTTCTGCATAGCTATCCTGAGCCAGTCTTTAAAAATTCTTAAGGTTTTCCTTTACTGTCATCTTACAAGATCAAACCCAGTCTTACAAGAACAAACCCAAGCTTACCAACCTTAATTTTATTTTGGTAGAAATATAAGCTCTCTAAGACATAGCTCTGATGTTGAAGAAACATCAGGTAAGTATATGTAAAAACCACATTTTTCTGTAATTATGTGACCTCCCGTATGCTCTAGTGGTGCCTTACTGACTACCTATATATACACAGCAATAAGGCACCCTTCAATTTGCCTTGGGGTGAACCTTACCCAAGCTGTTTTGCTCCACAACAGTGTTTGCTAATAGTTTTATCACATCTTTAAGAAATCATAGGTTGGTATTCTCAACGGCAGTTAAGGCAGAGAAGTCTTCCCATTAACTTTTACACACCAAGAACATAGCCACATATTTAGGGAAGAAAATGCAGTGTTCAGCTCAGTGACAAACAGTATTATGCATATATATTTAAACAAGATATAGTCTTTAATTTCACCAAGTCTAAAAATAAGCCTTTAATACCTGCTAACTTAAAATCACACTTGGGAGCAAGCACTGCTCCCTTCTCACATCAGAATTTCTCAACACCAGCTGACCTCTGTGACTTGCATAAGGAGAAAGCTGTTCTGCAAACAACCAAATTCTTGCTTTTGACACTACAAGTAGATTTCATCTCATGGTTTGAACTTCCACCACAAAACATTTCTGCCTTTCCAGAAGTGCACATGCCATAGTGGTCAGGGAGAAACAGGACCGTGCTGTGAGGTCCCTGTCTGCATGCACCCTTGGGACATGGGTGTCTCCCTTGCCGGCAGCATCACTGGCTGATGGAACACACCTGGATCATGCCACCCAAAGACTGCAGGACAGGCAGAAACAGCGCCTGCTCCGCTCATCTGGTCACTGCATCTGACCTAGTTTGTGTTCTGCACACCCAACTTCATATCAAGTTTCCAACAAAAAGCCTTGAGTTAAGGACAAAACTACTTCCCTTTAAAGGAAAAGGAGCTAGACTGGAAACACAGCTGATACCAACCTGAGGCTCTGCTCCTGTACGTTTATTTATGAGCTTTGGACTAATTTCTTTATGCTTTGAGTTTGTTTTTGTAACAGGATCTGAAATGGTGACTAGGGTTGAGCCTAATGGGAAACTACCTGATTTTATACAACTTTTCTCCATCATAAGCTCTGAAATAAGAAATTTGTGTCTGCGTCTGAAAATGCTTGTTGTTATACTTAACATTCTCTTTCATAGGATACATTACCTATCCTGTTTCTTATAGTAATCAGATAATGTACAGTTATATCCGGGACTATTTATCTCATTTGAAGGAACATAAGAGTATTAAATAAGTGTGACAGAGCCTTATATAACTTTAAATAGTCAGCATGTCTTTCTCCTATGCCTACTTGCTAGTACAAGTATACATACAGATCCTAGTATACAGAGGTACTAGTAAGCATGCAGTGCTTACTAATAAATTAAAAATTAGATATATTTTTCTTGCCATTCCATTTTAATACTATGTGTTGAAACACTTGCTGTGCAAAAAATTTTGAATTTCAAAACTGTTAACTTGAACAATTTCCATTTCCACTACAAAGTCTTCTGCAGATGAATGCACGCCTGGGAAAAAGAATACTTTCACATTCAAATTAAAGCATAGAACTGTTAAAGATCAAAGTAGCTCTAACCATTTAGATTACTTTTTCGTGGAACTAGAAAATTAACATGTGAAGAAAAGAATGTAAATGACATGGAAATTATGTTAGAGAGTATCTTAGAAAATATTATTTTTATAACTGAATCAAACTGACAGGGAAAGGAAGACATTATACTTGGATTTTCTGAGAACTTATTGTTGAATAGCAAGCAAAATATAAATACTAAAGTAATATATGCAATTGCAGCAAGTTTTTAGTCAGCAGGGACCATTGTTAGAACTTGTTTTACAAGCATTTAACATTTTTGTAATAATCTGAAAAAGTTCATAGCATACTAATAAAATTAAGAGATAATTCTAAATTGAAAGAAATCACAAAGTATCAGTGAAGACTGAGACATAATGTAATAGGATTTAAAAGGTTAGAGAAATAAGAAAGAGAAAATAAGATTCAAACTTGAAAATATGCAGTCAGTTATATCTTAATAAAAACTGCCCTATAAAGGAGAGAAGTGAGTTTGAAACAAGCTAAGCATTAACCCCAAAGGAGTAAGTGAACTGGATACTGGTTGACATGTGATGCAGAAGCTACAAAGACTACTTTTGTTCCGGGCTTTCTGTGAAGAAGTCTGTCCCTTGGAAAGCTTACAGCAACTTTTAGAAGCTCAAGGATGAAACAAATCCCACACATTCATTTATGATTTAAAAATTAGGATGGTTGCATTCAAGATAGGGCAAGTGGCATGTAATGTTGTGCTTAAGTATATATATCTGTATTTGAAGAATTTAAAGACCAGATAAAAACTAAGACTGGAAATTTGTATCTGGCAGAAAATAATCCGTGCAGAAAAGAACTAACATGATGAAGGATACTCAGTGGTTCAGTGTATCACTACACATGATGGTACAAAGAAATTTCTATCAGGCACAAGAATCAATGTAATATAGCTTTTATACCTCCTATGTAGGAGGTAATCTCTCTAATTTCTTCTAACAGTTAAGGTAGTAACTTTTATTTAACATGAGTTGAGTTTATTCTAAATCTTACTGGAGTAAGATACAATTCTGCAGTGAGATTTAAGCACACTATAACATGAAATCAGTGCTTACAGTTTACCTACTTTGATTGCAAAACTGCAGCTTCACAGATGGTCCAACAATCCGCTGCAGCATTGAGGCATTTTCTGTTTGGTTTTAAATACTGAAAATATCAGTTGCCTGTGCACTAATCCCAATATTTTATGGTATATCTCTTCCATTCTTTTCAGTTGTGTCTGCTGATTCATTGTAGTACATTATCTCTCACTGTCACTTTTATCCCTCTGCTGTAGGTGCCACAAATGACAACAGCAGTTCTTGAGTAAAATCCTAGCATTTTAGGAGTCCTTGTTTCAATTTCAAAGGGAAGAGAGGTAAATCCCAGAACATCTGAATTTTGCTGTCATCTCAGAGACAGGCTCTTTCCTATGTTCTGCTCCCTATGCTCTAGGTTTTTTCCTGGTTCGTATGCTTGAGAAGGTAAGTACTGGCTAGAAAACACAGAGGAACAAAGACTGAGAAGTGTGGGATTGGTTTAGGGCTAGCTGATTTAGGGCTAGGAGAGCAAAAGAATGGGTGACAATTTAAGAATGATGCATTATTTCTAATCAGACAAGCAAGAGATAAGATTTAAATTATTCTCTAAGTCTTCATGAGTGAAAAGAGCTCATTGACTTCAGTGGGATCCTTTAGCTACTAAAGATATAGTCTCATGACCATATTTGCTCTTTGGGCTCTTTTCTGTAACTGAGCATAAATGGTAATCCATGGACTATAAGAACTAATGCATTTTTGGACCTCCTCTGCGTCTCTGGAAACATTTCCATTTGGTTTGGGGGCTGCAGGGAAACAGCTCTTAAGGCCAGTTTATATTGTCTCTCAGCTGGTTTGCAGTACTTTGATGCTCTGTTGCAGGACTGAGGTATATACAAGCCATGTGTGAGTAATATGCCTACAGCCACAAAAGCTGAGAGGAAAGCTGGAGCAGATGTTCCTCACTAATCCTACAATGTGGCTGTAGAACTTCACTGAACAGCCCAAGGTCAAATGTGAGATAAAACATGTCCTAATAAACAGAGTCACAGAAAAACACAGGTTTCTCCTGCACAATTTGCAATTAAAACACACAATGTGTTATACATCCTTCTGCACATGAACCATGAGCAGAAAACATACTACATATTCTGGCCACAACTTCATTTTTTTAATCAGACAGTAACTACTATACACATCATTACTGCAATCTATACTGAGTGGCAGACACATCTCCAGGGTCCTTAGTAGGTCTGATTATATGCATAAATTTACAGATCTAGGTGTAAATCCATGAAACAGCAAGGTCAGGCCAGAACTATCAGGTTTTTTAAGACATGATGTAGGTAAGTTGTTAGGAGTGCTGTAAGTACCATTTTTTTTCTTCTTCTTTTTAATTAAATTCCACTAACAAATTGTTACCCTTTGATTATATTCTCAAACACAACTGATTCAGCATATTTCACTTGTTCAGGTACCTAATTAGGATGCTAATCTTTTTTCATGTTATTTCTTTATAATAGAAGTAGTTCTTCCAGTGGCATTAGAGAGGTACAACTAGAAGCATTAGATGAACAGAAATCCTCCTTAGAGAAGAATCACTATTAGTCATTGCTTTTCAAACAGTCTTATCACACAGAGAGGGTCTCTTTGCCACTTTTCAAGGATGAAATCAAGAGACAAGTTTTCCAAGGCATTCAGGCAGAGCAGAAGTATCCAAGCAACTACAGAGTTTGTGCACTTCATGAATTCAGTGAACTTGCTCTGCATTGACATCCATGCACCAGAAGTAGCAAGCTGGTATTTTTTCACAGTGAATATCCCAGAATTAGCTGCCGTGGGGATTCTGGATGTTGACAAGAATACAGATGGTTGGCTGAAGAGATCATTTAACCCTGCTAGCAACGAGCTCCTGTGAAACAAGGTCCCCACTCCTAATTATCACTTGGTTATGATTGATTTGTCACCTGCTTTGATGTTTCTATTTCATAAACAGAACATAAACTGCTGGGTTTAAAAAACTGCATATTTTGCAGATTTTGGTAAAAACAGTTATCTCAACATTATGCCAACTAGTACCAGACTGATTTTTCTTTACCCTCTGTGTTTGCACATACACATGTGTGTGAACATGTAATTATTGTGTATCTGTGTATGGAATGCCTATGTAAGATTTCACTAAAGACAGTATTGGAGCTTAGCTTATATATCCACATTGCACTATGGGAATAAGAATTTTCCTTACCTATTTCAGTCATGGATATCCCTGGTACTAATTGTCCGTTGTTGAAAGAGCTGTAGGTAAACAAGTTTGGTACAGAGGTGAGATCATAGATAGGTTCCTGCTTTATCTGTTTGATTCCAGTCATGTCTAACCCAGACTGGTCTGGGGAGGGCTGGGCAGAATCCACATTATAATAACCCTCAGACTTGGGCAGATCGATGACGTGCCCATTTGAGTAGGTGCTGCCAGTTTCATTATTCAGGTTGCTCAAGCCATTACTGATGCTGTTGCCGTAAACCCTGGCAAGGGCTTCTGCCTCACCACTCTGCTGCTGCTGCTGTTCCTGCAGTCGCTGTTGGTGCTTCTGCACTTCAGCATATAAGCTATCCCTCTGCTTTTTGGACATTCTTCCAAATTTCACAGCTGAAAAGCAAAGCAAAATGCAAACTGTTGTCTTTAAATTTTTCTTGATCCCCCTCAACCCCACCATTCTTTTTATATTTACTTTCAGGGTTAATTTTGGTGTGGAAATACCTTTTCCTATGGAAATGAGAAAGAATGCAAAGCTTTACGTATGTGTCTCCTAAAGGAAAAAGTATTAAGTGATTGAATTTACAAACTGACAATGATTACATATTTGATAGGAGGGCTCAGTCAAGGAACTCCGCACTGTGAATGTTACATATTTGTATTCACTGAACAACAACCCAGAGGTGTATGGAATTTACAGTCTGTAGATTCATACCCCATACGATTTACTAACTTTTCACAAACCTTTAAACAGTACACTAACAACATAAGTATTCTGGATGAAAACGATCCCTAAAACGTTATCACGTCCTTTGAATGGGGTGTTATCTTCACACCCAAAAGAAATAATCTTACAGGTTAAAAATGGAAGGTAGAGCAAAACAACCGAATAAGGGAATGGCATCTTTTCCACAGAGGAAAGTCTCAGGGATTTACACAATCAATGTACATAATCTCCATGCACAAATCCGTGCCCTTCTTCTGATGAGAAAGGGAGGAAAACATCAGAGAGCAAACCATTTTCCCCAGCAACAGAGTTACTTACACAAAGATTGAAATTATTAAAAATGATAGGCTGATTGCTATGGAACTAGAATACATAAATATACAGCCTGAATATACAGTGGATCATAGCTGACTGTCTCTCCATGCAATCTCCACCCCACCATCTCTCTATAAATTCAGATCTTCTACTAGTCTAGATCTTGGGATCTTAGAGCAGAGGTAGTTCTTGATTGTGCTCTAAAACAAATGAGGGATACATTCAGCAGAATTAGTCAGAAACAGATAAGAGGACATTGCTCCAGAAATACATATTATGAGGTACATTTTCCACACTATGTATTTCCAGTCCATCTGAAAATGGGATCAATTCAGAATCACCATATTTATTAACATAGAATGGGCTAATAGCATAGGACTCTCTTTTAGTCCCCAAGAGGAGTTTGAGACTATACATGGATAAATGCTAAATTCTTCAATCAGGAAAAAAAAAAAAAAAGGCATAAATGAAAACACAATGTCAGAATAACAAGAAGATGGTAGCTCTTCCATTTCTTGTCTTTTTTTTTTCATTTTTTTTCTTTTTTTTTTTTCTTTTTTTACAGCAAAAGGATTTTTTCCTTATTGCCAGCCTCAGTTTCCCTGTAACCTTTCACTCAGGCTACAAGCTACCTCACATGAACTCAGCCTGCTCCTGCAATTGGTCCATGGTGCACTGCATATCCTTATGGACGTATAAAATGACTGTATTTTGAATTATGCTACTGTGTATTTTCTTCATATTTAGAGCCTTGGTAATAAAAACAAACACCATTTATCCTCACTATATATTCATTAACTGGATTCTCCAGCTACTATCAACTAGCATCCTGCATTTGCACGATAAAAAGGAATCCATGACATGTCTGAGAAGTAAAAATCATAATCTATTTTTCTGTTTAAAAAATCATACAGCTGTTTTAAATTTGGAAGAGCTTTTAATTCCAATTTTAAACACCCTTACATAAACTATGAGAGAATAAAGGGATGCTGTTTGAAGAATCACTCGTTGTGTCTGTATGCAGAGGTCCCCAAATTACAGGTTGGGAAGACAGTGCTGTCAATCACGCTGAAATGCCATTGTGATACCTTAAATCTCTGGAAGATAATACTTCAGGTGCTGTTAAATTACTGAAATGTTACTACTTTAATCACCATGAAGAATTAGGAGCTAAGGTGTCAAGTAAACCGGATGCTAGAAACAAAAAGAATTAATGGATTAAAGGCCAGATGGCATGGCTCCTCCCAGACTAGTGAGACAGGAGAGCAAGTCATTACAATGAGACCTGAGACCACTGAGGTAAAAAAAGACCTATTACAGTGAAATTTAAAACAAGTTTATAATCTATGGACCATCGAAAGGAATAGCTCTTTAAACAACTTCTCCATCAATGACTGTTAATTTCAGAATACACTTTTTTTTTTTTTTTTTTAAGACAGAAAACTACTTCCAGGCAAATGACATTATGATAACCCGCCTTCAAAAACAGAATGTTTTCTTCTTATACTTTCTGACTAAAATTGTCCCTAAGCTGGAAACCTCCTGCATGAGGAATGGTGGCTGGGGCATGTCAACTGTGAGCAGCCTTGCCCAAGGCTCCCACTATGTGCAACTTTGGTGTGATGCACGTTCTCAGATGAAATCTTGGCTCAGCATACCAGAGTTTGGAATGTGTACCAGAGCTCTTCAAGGACCATAGGATAATGAGATGTGATAGTTGTTGAGTTTTCCTCTGGTGAAGGGCCCACTGTCAGTAATAATTTAGGAAATGTTTCCTCTATAGACCCAGACAGTAACAGAAGGCAATGTGTAGGTAAAAGAAATGGTTTTTTCCCCAACCCAAAATATTTGGTCAAGTGCTCTGACTGAAACAAACAGAAAGTACTAATGCTATCAATGTGTAAAATTCTTTTTAACTGCCTACTTATTGTCACAGACCTCAAGGAAAGGGATGCTTTTACACATCAATATTTAATGTTAACATAAATGTTAATGTTTACTATAATGCTTAATATAAACCCATCTTTTCAGAGGTGATCTATTTGTGCTTTTGACTGGAATCACTTATTTCACTTTGGATTCTTCCTGTTCCAAACTAATACTGCTCTCCACTTTGTGATTTCCCCACCCTCTCCATGAAAATGGCCTCCTTTGTTAAGCAAATGGAAAAGATCACTTACAGTACCTGCATTACAAAGCAAGGAAATTCTCCTCTCTCTCTTTTTGCAGAAATCTACAGGGAATTTAAGTAAGTCAGCAGCGAAAAAAAGTTTCAAAGGGCTTAGGTGTGAAGCAGGATTTTTCTCCTTACCATCTCGAGACATTCCCAGGGCAAGACATTTCTGCAGTCGGCAGTGTTGGCAACGATTTCTGTTCGTTCTGTCAATTAAACAGTTTCTCTGTCTTGGGCAGGAGTAGGATGCATTGTTCTGTTGGCTCCTCCGAAAAAATCCCTTGGGGCAAGAGAACAGGAGAGACCAAGTATTACCAGGAGCATACATGTGTATGTGCGCACACACACAAACACACGCACACACAGAGAACCGTGCAAACGACTACAGTAAACTCTTTAACGTAATGCTACTTATGCTGTGGTTTTGCAGATATGTATGGCCTTGTACGGTGAAATTAAAGAACATTTATTTATAATAAGTATTCTGTTAAGAATGTAATTCTACTTTGTAAAAACTCAAACAATAATGTTACAGAACCCATTTTTTTATTGTGCAATAATGATCATGTATAATCTAACACTTAGTCCTAATAGAGGAAAAGTTTGTCAGCATTTGTAAAGTGATGACTTAAAAGTACTTTTCTGATTATTTTCTTCCTTTAGTGAAGAGACTGGTAGTAACTGTCACTGGGTACACATTGCACTAGAAGTTGAAGTCAGCTGTTCAATTTAACCCTGCAAATGTTAATCTGATCTGGAGGGGTAATACCCTTCAAAAGTGAAAAGCAGTTCCAATTCAAGCTTCACAAAAGCACTAGGATATAATGACTGTATCAAGTTGTTATAGTTTTGAAACTCAGTTGGAATTTCTTCCAAAAGCTTGGCAGCCAACACCTTAGTGTCGATAAAGAGGTTTAACAAAGGACACAATGGATATGCATGTCCTGATGTTAACAGTTTTAGCCAGAGCCTTTGTTCTGATCTCTCCCCGGGCCAGAAGGGGAGGGAACGACTGGCTCGCGGGGAGGAAGGGGGCAGTGTTTCTGCACTTTCTGCGAAGGTCAGAAGTTCACCAGCTCGGCGCAGAGAGGACAGAGCACGGGAACACACACACCAGGTCCGGCATCACTGAGGGACCAGAATTGTGTCTTTTGCTCTCTGACTTCGCCAATCACCCGTGGACACCACGGACTACTGCAGGAAAAGGAAGAACACGCCTGCTTCTTCTGCAGAGGCTGAGTTTCTGCTGCCTTTTGTTCTTTGTCATCAAACTTATGGGAGCTGACCTGGCATCTGCTCCTGCCATTTCCCCTGAGAGAGAGAGAGAAGCCGGCCGGGTGTGACATAACCACCTGCTGTCCGTAAATATAACTGCATTCCCTGAGAGAGAGCGTGGCCAGCAGTTGAGGTGCAACAGCGCCACATGCTGTTCGTAGATATAATTGCATCTTTTCCCATTTTGGGTGCAGCCAAAAAACATTTTAACTGTTTGCTTTGTCGGTTGGGGGTGGAAGGGTTTATTACAAACTGTTGTTGTTTGGTTCTTTCTGGATATAGATATATATAGAGATAAATATACATATATCAGTGTATTGTGGTTAAGAACTGTTATGCTTTCATATATATACATATACATACATATATATATATTTTCCTAATTAAAGTTCTGTTTTCTAAATTTAAAGGAGAGGGATTATTTTTTTTTTCTTGGCCAACATAGATATCTTAGTTCTCCCCTCGAACTTAGTCACAAGTAAAGACAACACACAAAGGAGAAAGCAGCACCTTTAGATGCTACCATGAGAAAGAAATGACATTTTACATTTCAATGGAATATAGCACTATCCATTTTATCTGTGTAAAAATGTGTAGTTATTCTAACTCCTAGAAGGTTTTTCTAGCAAGTTTGGGCTCTTTGGTGAGAGATCTGAGGTGTCTAGAGTATATATACTGAGGCCCTTATGAGCTCTGAGATGCTATGAGGTGATGCTAAAACCAGTGCTGAAAGGTGCTGTTATGGTAGAAGTGACATGAAATAGCAGAGGTGACAATAGGAATGAAAACAGGGGGTGAGGATAAAAATAAATCAATCTATATTAAAAAAATTAAAAAAAAAAAAAAGATCAGGAGAATCCGCAAGTCTAGAGAGAAAAAAAAGAAGTTTTCTTGACAAGTTTAGCAACTTTAGATGCAAACAGCTGCAGGATGCATGGTGGGAAAGCTGAAAGACAGCCTATCCACTGTAGGAGACTATGAGGAATAAAGGAGTAGAAACATCATTACTGCAGTTACACCACTCATAAGAAGTCATACTAAAGTGGTTGTGCCTTTTTGGGCTGGTTTGCAAACACCACTGACTGGAGCCAGAAAGCAACTGCTGACTTCATTTACCAGGAAAAAGCAGTGTATCTGTGTACAGGGTGATGAATGGTATTAACCAAGCAATGGAATGAGAGCAGAGAAATCAGGACTTGATTCACTTGCTAGAGATAAACCTGAATTCTCATTCAAGTCCTTGTGAATCAAATGAAGGTGTTGTAGGGTGTCAATAACAAGAGGCAACAGGCATTGTATTCCATCAAGGACACTGACAGCATTAGTTCTTGAAGTCAGGCATGACGAGGCTCACTTGAGCAAGCCTGAGCTTCTTGTATCAGTGATTACAGTATATCTAAAATCTAAATTAAGTTTAATGGTTTGCACTTTTGAGGACATGGATGTCCTTCAGAGGAACTCTCAGAAAAATTCTAGTGGGAACTTCTCTGATGTTGGCTGACCAAAACTTTTCTGAATTTGTGGACATGAGTTTACTTTAAGGCTAAATGGATGCTAACTTCAGATATATTTACTCTCTTTGCTGAACTTTACAGCCAATTTTGGTTTTGATTTGTGATGGGTTTTATGCATCACAGGTTTAGATTTTAGCAGCATCTATGTTGATATGGATTTAAGAAAACAAAATAAATAAGTGATGTTAAAGAACCCCACATAACCATTTAGAATTGACTGTACCTTATTGTTATAAATGCAAATTTCAATTCACTCAAAATATTAAAACCTTAAAAATAGGTTATTCTGTATATGTAAAAAAAATGAGGTTTTTTTACCTTTTTTTTTCTCTCCTCTCTTTGAGTCTGGGATTGTCTTTAAAATGCAAATACTGTGATAAGAGTTCA
>JAWMRC010000089.1:4110244-4132835 GCA_035584755.1 Thripadectes ignobilis | reverse complement strand
AATCACTAACTGTTGTTTTTATTCCTTTTTATTTTCAATAAAACTTTTTCTAATAAACTTTTATATCAATAAATGCATTAAACCTGAAATTGATCCCAGCTCTAGCGTCAATTACACTTATTCTGCAGTGCTTTTTGTTCCCATTAAGGTTGATGTTACTTCAGAAGAATCAGTTTGATTCTTCTTTGCCCCTCTCAGGAAAAAAGGATCCTATTATGTATCAAGAGTTACATAATAAAATTAATTTACAGCAGATAGCTCATTTTTCTGAGAAGAATTTTGTGCTTTTTCTCCTAAATCATACCTAAATATTTTCTTATATAGTCCTTTAGTTTAATTTTTATGGAATCTTTATATAGTATTGGCTCTATTTACTCAGAATAATTCAATTTTGCATGCAGAAAGACGCAGTTCATTACTGAGGAGCTAAAGAGTTAAAGACAGATTTTCCAATGTTCCCAACACTGATAACAAGTCTTTCTGCATCTTGAACAAATCACTTCATCCACCACCCACAGTCAGTCTGAGAAAGGAAATGGCCATGTGAACTGCTTTCTAAATCATGACAAAAGAATGGTAGCAAGTAGTTTAGTCTGAGGGTAAGCAGAAGAGAGAATAAGCCTTCTCAGCAAAGAAGGAGCCACAGAAACAGATGGGATGGAAACTCATCTTCAGGTTTCACAGTTCCATTACGGATATTGGCAGAGATGCAATTTTTCTCACTGGGTTCAACAGGTTATTTAGAATATGCAGGCATGAACACAAAACAGTAATATTTACAATGGCCCTTAAGCACTTGTAATATGGATTTGCAGAAGCATAGATAATGTAGGGACATAGAGCTTAAAGATTTCCTATTCCTTGAAGTTTGTAGCATCACCACTGGCAGTGTAATTCTTGGATGCTGTGGCCTGAAATGCTGTGGCTGTCCAGTGCCTGGCTCAACACGTGTGCATGCTCGTGGAGTGATTCTAGCCTCTTTCTCCCACACATGATCTCCATTCTAAATTATTTCAGATTTCTAACATATTCAGATAAAAGGAGTCAGAAATGACCAGTTATTAGTATGCAGGCTGAGTGAATAGTTTTTTTAAATCCTGGGCATTTAAATGAGGAGCAGAGCTGCACTTCCAGAAACAGCACATACCTTAACAGGGAGTTCTGACACACTGAAATGACTCCTGGTGGAAATGATGTGAAAACTGACATCTTTTTTTCAGCCAAGCTCACAAAACAAGATTAGACTAATTGATCTGATACTGCAAAACTGGCACAAAACCAATAGGTTTGGTCATAAGTGAAAGAGTGGAAGCTCTTTAGCTCAATAAACAGTCTACTCACAGATCTGAGTGGCATCATCTCCTCTTGAGGCACATACAAAGGCCAACATTAACCCTAATTACATCTACAGGAGACTATACCCCTAACTGCTCTGTGGTTACCAAGTACCAAGAGACGATGTTCTTTTTCTGCTTAAAGCAATTTTCTTCTGTAGCAGTTGTGCTGATTTGGAAGTATCAGATCAATTAGTTTAACCCTGTTTTGTGTGATCATAATAATAAGATGCTTATTTCTAGTCCAGTGTCACAATAAGACAGCGACACAAAGCAAATTGTTCTGCTTAGAATTCTTAATGCTCCTGAAAGAAATCTGAACTTTACCACTACATTGCTTCTCAATGTGTTGGCATTAAAATATTTCTTTTGCAAAAGTGTGCACCCAAATCTTCAGTTTTCAGATGTTCTAAAATTTTGTAAAGCATTAAGTAAGTACAGACTTGCAATTTCACTCTACAAATAAGCACTCGCTTTCAAACATCCCTGTTTGTGTGCTTCCACATAGAAGAAATCAGAGATGCTGCAGTATCTCTGCAATTTCATATTTACATTCAAAACTGAAATACAAACATGTAGAATTGTGGTTTGCCATGAGTAATAATATAATTCCTTAGGAAACAAAATTACAATGTACTTTTAAAGTCAAAAATTAGACCCTTTCTTCTCCTGACTTGGGGTCTGATTTGTGTTATTTGAATCAATGCCTGAGATAATATGTTAGTATGATTAAACAGCATGGAACACTTTTATGCATTCCCCCCCTTTTTTTAAACCTCCAATTCCCAGCAATTGCCCTGCAATGAAACCTTGTAGGAGAAGACAAAGGATCCTTTTACACTGCTCATAATGTAAGGCATTTTAACTTTTGGAGATTGCAATTTGGCCTGCAGGGAATGCAAAGGGGATACAACAGGACCAAACTCATAGCTATAAGTTTTTAAGAGGCTGACGAGCAATAAGGTGTCAACTTTAATGCTACGTGGTTTGTATAGGAAACAAGTTAAGAAATCCATCTCTCAAGCTGACTTAAGTTAGAACAGGTGTGACATACAATTGCCAGACTCGGTATCAGCACTTACACTGCATCATATGTTGTTAATTCATGTTTCAAACAAGGAGGCAGCTCTAAAGACTATCTGATAAAAAGGAAAACACTTAAAAAAACTAGGCATGCAGTGCATTTCTGTCAGCAGTAGGCTTTACAGCCTTTGGCACTACTTGCCTGAAATAGTGTGTAAAAGTGTGTTATTGTATAGAGATGCCTGAGGCTAATGCAGATGATGATGACTATTGCCATATTAAAATCTCATACCTTGCAGCCTTCACATGTGATGACTCCATAGTGTATTCCAGAGGATTTATCACCACAAATTTTGCATGGTATCACTTCAATTTGTGCTAAAAAGAAAAAAAAGACAAATGTTTTGCATATATAATTCTATTTAATTTATTTTTTTTCTCATATGAAGATCTTGAACACTGGAGCTAGAGAGCAGATTACCAGTTCAATCCCCAATAATATAAATTGTATATGTGTTTCTGAATGTTTTGGTTTGGTAAAATTTAAATGCTTCACATTACGTAGTTTTCTGCCATATCACACAAAACTCTTCAAAAGCTTAAGATGTCTTACAAGTAGTAAGTTTTTCCTAATATTCCCCTTCTAAATTTTTTTTTACAAGTTAATTTCATAATCATTATTTCTAATGACTGTCATTAGACATTCTAAATAATAACCTAGATTGTCCTTTATTACATATTTTGTGAAGTAGAATTACATGGTATATTTTGATGCATTTTTCAAATAAATTTTCACATCCTTCAGATTACACCTTCAAGATACTAATACCATGGTCAGAGACAGTACTAAGGTAAACTGCAAAAGGTAAACACTAGCAGGCTCTTTGCTTCGGAAAGTCAAGTAATTAGTCCCTTGGAAAAGCATACTCCAAAAGAACCCAGGGAAGAGGAACTTCATGGATGGCTAAAGAGACTTTAGCCCACCACCACAATCTCAGTTTTCTGAGACGTTGTTCCTGATCAAGAATATTTTTAGGCACAACTTAGGCAAGCAAACCACTTTTCAAACTGTTCCTAATCTCATATGGGAAGGAATTCCTTACAGAGAAGCATCTGCAGTTCTTTGGAAATGTTTCCACGCTGATTCTGCTCAAAAATTCCTACGCCTCATCCCCACTGAGATAAAAATATTTAAACATGTGCCGTCAGGCACTGATGTTTTGAGAGGCTAGTTTGGGCAGTTGCTCACAGGCCTCTGCTTGAGAGTCATGAGAAAGAAGAAAGGCTCAGCTCTGAGACCATGTGCTGCTTTATATTGTGAAGTTTCATAAGCACGTCAATGTCAGAGGCAGAACTGCAGTGAGAATGTGAGGAGATTCTGAGGATAAGCCAAGACAGAGAAAAAAACCACAACAAAAATATGAAGGTACTTTTAATGCGACTTATATATATTAACTCTGATAGGAACAGAATCACAATCCTGTGACATTCATTGCATTTCACACAGTACTTTGTACTGTAAGCAATCAATATGTTCATTGTAATTATAAGCTTTACATTCACAGTAAGTATTTGTGGATCAGGTCCCTGAATGCCAAGGCTCTGGGTTTCAACTAATACATAAGAAGTGCTTTAGACTTGTTAATCATCAGTTAATTCAAACCCTTAATCATAAACTTTCTATAAATTAGTAAGTAAAAGATGTTTAGGACATTGCTACTGTTGCTTATAGAAAATACAGAATCTTTAGAACACAAAAGGCATTTGAGTAAGTTTACTTTGGGTAAGTATACTTTGCTACTGTCTCACAGCCATTTCTTTTTGTTCACAAAGCAGCAGAACAATTTCAGGATTTGCAACAGAACTCTAGTCATTGATTTTACAGGCCAGATAAGAAAAGCTGTTGTATTCCCAGAGGCCTCTTTAGATACTATAATTAACACTGAGTGTATCATGGTTTTTTTGCAGATTTAATCATTGTTAGAGGCTACTAAACCCTTTACACATTCCATCTTTGTTTATCCACCTATAATTTTATGTTGTTTTTCTTATTCCATTCACCTATTACACCAACAGTCTAGCGACTCGTATTTCCAACTCTGCAGCTATTATAAAATAAGCAGCTTTCTTCTGAATTTCTTACAAATTTTAAATGCATTGACCAAGTACCATTTCCTGAATATTGAGGCAAAATAGGAATGAACAAACAATAGTGGAATTGCTACAATGAAAACTTTCAGCAGCACAGGAATAGAACTTATGTTCTCTGAATGTATTACACATGAGGAAGAAATAAGTTCAAAACTACACAGATCCGCTTTGAAAGGCTTTCCACATGCCTTCTTAGACATCGAGACTAATAAAATGAGTAAGAACAATGGCTCCTGCCTCTCTTCAAACAAGATTCAACATGAGCCTGTTTGTCCAATTTTTCCATAAGCCCATTGAGATGTGAGGTAGAAGCCTGTAAAACTACCATCACCCTGAAGTCTAACATGATGCATTGTGATTGCTCCCTACCACCAGCAGTGTCTTCTTTCCTCAGCACCACAGGGTCAGCTCCCTGCAGTATTCATCTCTTATTTTATACTTAGAAGTTCTTTAAGGCTGGGGACCACCTCCAGCTTTATATGGCACTCTACAAAGTATAATGCCGCAGAGGAAATAAATTAATTCTATATTACCAGTAATAATAATCCACAGATGACAGGAGTACTACCTGGAACCTTATTCATTCTCTCAGGACAAGAGGAAGCAGGGTGGAATTCTATCAAGGAAGCAAATACAAAGTCTTCTCACACATTTTAAATGAACACTTGGATAAAAACAAATATGTAATTAGAAACATCTTCAAACCAAGCATTAGCTATTGTCTCAAATGCTCCCCAAGAAAAATAAAAAGTACACTGAAATGCTGGTTTGTTTTTTTTTAACCAGAAATACTTCCTCATGAGTACAAAATTCATTATCCCAAAAGCAGGAAAATAAGCAGGTTACAAAAGTTGTTACACTGGTGAAAGTAGGAATGAATCTGTAATGGGACACATTGTTAATTTTCTGACTTCATCTTGAAAGAAAGGTCAGAATCAACAAGGTGGCTAATGTGTCTGATTTGTGGAGATTATCTCTCACATAAGTATGTTGTCTAACAGGAAAAAACCAGAGCTTACATTTTATATAATTTCAGTCTAATATCTGAGGAACTTCAGTTGGGAGAGACAGGATTATAATCTCCCAGACCTGTAGCTTTAGTTTAAGGGGCAAAAAAGACTTGTACTTTCAATATTTAGTTCTCGATCAAAAGAGGATACTAAAGCATGCTGGACATGAACTTTGAAGAGGAAGTCCTTTTATTTTTTTTTTGTTTTTCCAGAAGGGACTGCATTTGGAAGCATCGAGGCTAATCAGAGAACTGATGAAAAAAACCCCTGTTGCTTCATCTTCCAAGAATTCCCCTTATCCTTAAGTTGGAGTTCTCAAAAGACCAAAAAAAAAAAAAAAGCGCTAAATGTTCCCTTTGTTTCTACACTTAAGTGATTTCAAATTAAGTATACTCAGCATTTTTATCTACTTGCCAACTCTGCCTTTTTTACCCTGATCTCTGTAAGAATGCTTTCTCCCTCATACATTAATGTCAATAGAAGTTTCCACTTTATGTGAAGACTGCCAACTAGATCCTGCTGTCCCCTTTGTTGCTGGATTAGATGTTTTGCAGTTTCACAGTAAGACTTCAGGTCCTTTGTGTTTAATAACCTGAAAATATACAGCTGAGTTATGTTTACAGCAGCACACTTGACAATCTTTGTATGCTTCTTCTCCTCCCACCCTACCTGCATGGTTTTGTTTGAATGTCCACAATTTCCTGTACTTCCAGTAACACTCAAACACAGAATTCTATGCAATGCAAAATCTTCAAGGAAAAGGACTTCTGCACTTTATAGAACTCCTCACAGAACCAGCTGACATTGAGGAATTTGAATATTCATGACACAGTTGTCAGTGAACTGAGTCTGAAGCCAGCCTCTGGAACCAGAGGCTTCAAGTATAATCCTATTTAATTCCTCTTCTACAAAGTTTATTTTCCAAACTGCTGCACCAACACCTGAGATGGACAGCTATAAGAAACTGCAGCATCATGTAGAATGGGTGTTAGTATATCCTCAATTTCTCCCAAATACTACACCCACAGCTTGAATTTTCATTACTTACTGTAGCAAGCAAATATCACAATTATTACATTTTAGGAAATTTAATCTGGGAGATTTTGTTTATTCAATACTGAAAATTAACCATGAAAGGCAGCCCAGCACCAACCAGTGAAGAAGTATATATATCAAGTCACCTGAACATGTACATTTAATTACAGAAAAACCAAAGGACTTTCAGGAAGACCTACACATTGAATATCAAGCACCACAAAATGTGGACCATGAACAAAGGTGTGGAAATGGCATGACAGGGGAGAACATCTGGTTATTTTGCACATTGAGACAGAAAATTCATGTCACTGTCCCTGCTTTTTTCTCCTCCTGACCCTCAACACTGCTTTGTTGTGGAACATTTCTCATTCCTGGAATCTATCCAAATGTATTTCTCCATTACAATTAAAAATGTTTCATTACACTATACTACTTTCCAACTATCTTATGCATGATATCTTCAGAAAAATTTTAGCAAGTTTGATCATTGCAGACATATACTTTGATTAACAATACTTTGCTGAACGACAGGTCATGATGCAACTTAAAAACACAGAGCATATCAGTAAGCTAAATACACTGCGTATTTGCAGTACTGATAAAAGACTAATTAATGCAGCACTTAATGTTAAATTAATGTTTGTAATGTTTCACAGCTTAAAGCTTCTTGCCAAGATAGCTAATTGCAATGCTCAAGGAAAAGTTGAGTGGGAAGAATACATAAATACAGTTTATATCTTTATTTTTGTGAATAAAAAATGATTCAGCAGCAAGAGAATTCTTAAAAATGGGAGGTTTTAAAATTTTATTTTTAAGATAGAAACTAATCAAGCTGGCTGCACAAGGAAAAGAAGGGATAGGGAAATCTGCTGGTACAGATTTTGGTTCTGAGTTGTACTAGGTAAACTATGGGTAGTTCAGCACATTCAGGTAGGATTATAGCAGTGCTGCAAAATGAGGATCTAACATGCATGGTCTGGGACTCTGTGTGACTGCCATGACAGTTAAAAAACCCCAAAACATTTTCAGTCTGGTTTCCTGGATCATTTTCCTTGCAATACCTACCCCCACACATTAGACACAATATAACTCCTAAAAGGCAAAATTATAAGAGACATGGGCAACAACAAAAACCTATAATTTCAGCCTGAAATGACTCTGAAATCCTTCTGATGTTGCCTTCTTAGAACTTTTTGAATTTCTTCATATTTTTGATTATGACTATTAATTTTAACTTTTGCCCATTCCTATTTAAAATCTTTGCCCCATATTTTGAAAAGCATCTAAATCAGCTGGAGATATTTTTGGATTTACTTCTGTTGCTGTACAAAAAAATGTTACACTTACCAACTGCCTACTTACCAATTTAATCTACCATCTTTTTAAACATAGGAAGAACTAATCTTAGTAAAACTCCAATGGCAGTTGTCTCAAGGGTAGACTTGGTACAGCATGTTTAATCTTTCCCTATCTATTTTTCACTGTAATGCCCCATATTGAAGTGAAGAATAAAAATGTTTCAACTCACCAGTTGCCTCAGGTTTTATTTTGGCCTTAATATCACACATTTTGTTGTAAATAAATAAGATTTCCAGGAGCAGAACAGTATTCTTCCTACTAGCCTACTTATTCACAGTTACACCTGTGCTGTTGCAAAAGTGGAATCTTAACAGACTGCATTAACAAGATTAAATGGAAGAAGTAATAAAGACACAGACTGATCCATTTCATTAAGGAAGGGAGGAAGACTGCTGGAGGAACTAAGTAATAGAACAATACTTTTGTTTGATACTCTGTTAATTTAGAACACATTTCTTATTCCAGTCTAATCATATATTTCTATATATATTTCCAGGAAATTCTAAAAATAAATCTCATCTTTCCTCTGCTATCAGTTTTTGTTTCATACATACATAAGGTATGGAGTTAGAATGGCAGATGTAAGATACCAAATTACTACAGATAAACCACCCATCTTGCAAAATGGCACCCCTACCTGCAGCCACAGCTAAAAAGTAAATTTTCTTTCAGTATTTTCAGATATCATGTGGCAGACCTGTCTGAATTGCCCGTCAAACATCCATTACATTAAAGGAATATTAATTGAATCCCAGTTGCCCATAGTTTGTACAGTAAGGGGGAACCTAGGGATAAGCTCCCAGTATCAATCTCTTAACAGAGATGGTTAGAGCCTGGAACTACTTTTTTTCTCTTTCTCCCCTAGGCTGCTATAATGGCTAGAATTCCATCCTGTTCACAGGTTACACTTGCAAAGCCATGTAGTGGCTGTTATGCACCAAAAGCAGTACAGTGAAACACAAAGCACTCTAGGATTTAGACAGGCTTTCTATCAAAACCAAAGCAAAACAAAACAGGGTATAAGCAGAAAGCATTTCTACAAGAGAGCTAATACATTAAATGCATTGGCTGTCACTAACTCACTTTTCCCATCTGAGTGTGGATTTTCTTTGCTTAGAAAGAATTCCCCTCACCTCCCCATTACACGTTGCCAGGCTTTTTTTGCTGGAAGAGCTCCACAACATTTCTTCATTTCCAGGTAATCTTTCCTTGTTGATCCCTTTTCTCGTGTCCTAACCTTTTGCATAAAGAGATCATTGAAATAAGGGATGATTCAGATTTTTACAGTTCTGTCCTGCTAACTGCATATTCATTCAAATGGAATTCATGCCAAAGATAAAACAGAGGACTTAATTTTCAAGATTCAATAAACCTGATACATACAGAAGACACATGATTAAAAAAAAAAAAAAAAGTTCAAAATTACCACCTCAGGCACTTTGCTTTGAATGCTTGCTCCAGTTAGATAGAAAGTTGAGGAATTTTCAAATAAAAGAAACCAACACAAGAGGAACTATTAGGGGAGAGTTCCAAAGTTTATGAAAATAAGCAGAATTATTGAAGATTAGTAAAAGTACAGAAAACAAACAAATACATGAGCTGGGAATAGTCAGGATGAAAAAAATATTTTTCCAATAATGAGGAAAATAGTATTTGAAGGACAGTGAGAAACATGATAAGTTAATTACTTATAATAACTTATTTAAATCTACATAAACATTGCACAGCTATTTTTAATGTCTCTTCCTAGAACCAGTCACATGGGCTACATGTGTTGCTGTGGATTATAACCAAATTCTTGGCCTGCTGCATTTTGATAAATAAATATTCCCTGGCTTCATAAAAAAATAGGAATTGCTTTCTTCCTATTATTTCATTAATGGAAGCCTTTGTTGTTATGGGGCATAATTTTTCTTAACTGGGTAAATAACTGGCATATAATTTTCCTTCTGTTGCAATAGTATTTCATTTTGCTGAAGTACTGATGCTTAACAAGATCATTAAGTCTCACTGTTCCATAAAACATTACAGTTCCCCATTAGACACACCACTTTCCTCTCAGATAAAAAACATGGATCAAAAAAATGGCCAAAAGAAATGAACAACACTTAATTTTTTTTCTTGTTTTCCACCTCTCTAAATTTGTGTAATTGAAAATTAGTTCTGAATGAGTCAGAGAGAAATGAATAGATTGTCACCAAATATTAGAGACCCCTCTTATGCAGGATATAATATCAAACTGGTACTGAGCAATGATTCCAGATACACTGGCCTTCAAATCAAGAAAAATCATTTGACTAGCAGCCTAATAAATAATGTCCTGTTGGGTGTGCTGTGTCTCTACAGGCATTAGGGCAGGCAGAACTTGGATGCAGAAGTCTTGGGCAATGTTTACATTTTGTAATGAGACTTCAATTCCAGAAGAAAATGGCAATATTTTAACTCTTAAAGAAATATAATGATACAACAGAGTTTCCAGTTCTAAGTTTGTATTTTTAGAAATGAACCCCACTGACTCTCACTTGAGAAAAAAACTATACAGAGGAAAAATTACAGGAGGTGAACAAATATAAAATGAAAATGCCACTCATCTACAGCACAGATTAAAGCAAGGTCTGACATCCCTGCATTGCTAGCTTCCTTTTGACCAGGAAGCTGTCTTATGAGCTGGCTTAATAGCCTAAACCAACAGACAATCCAAATAAAAGGGATCATCATACATTCTGCTTTCTTTTTAACTGTTGCCTGTGTTCACTCCTGCCTGATGACGTTGAACAGAAAAAAACCCCATTTTTTTAACATTATATATATTTTTAAGATAAAAAAGGAAGAGTTTGACACCAACATGCACTATGGAATCCTAAACAAGTTAATTCTCTCATCAGTTTAATTTTCTGAGCAGTTAATAACATCTAATAACACAAGCAATCACAAGATTAACTATGGAAATGAGGAATGTAAACAATTAATCTCAGTAATTTAGAAAGAAAATTATCAAAGTTGTTATACAGAAACTGATTTAAAAAAAAAAACAACACTAACAAAAAAAAAAAAAACCCCAAAACAAACGAAATCTAAGAACGTCTTTCTGAACAACAAAGGTATTCAAATTCAAAAACTGACTGCATATTACTTCTTTTTGGAGGAACTCCACATACTTGAGTACTTGGTCTGCTGAAGCCACCCTGATCACTTTGATAGCTCAGGAGGTCCTTCAGTTTGTTGCAGATAAAATCTTTTTTGGGTGATAGCTCTGGTAAAAATTATTTGGCTAAACCAAAGACAACTGCGCCATTACTTCAGAATTAACAATTTAGAGATTATGAGGGAGGCACAGTGGGATTCACTTCCATCTAGCCACCTTACTCTGGTTCCGGCCAGGACAGGGTTAATTTTTTTAGTAGCCAGAAGGGGGCATGCCCAGGACCTGGAGGTCATTTTGTACCACCTCATGTCATGGCTAGAGGAGGGGGAAAGGACTTCCTTCTGGGGAGAAGGGCTTCCTTATGGCCAAGTAAGCATTGTGGAGGGACCAGTCAGGTACCACCAGTTCTGAGCTGGAGGGTGATGTTGGGTAATGCTGGTTCTAAGCAATCACACGAGTCATTTGCCTTTTACAGTTTCTGATTGGTATTGTTGCTGTTATTGTTAATTTTCTTATCTCATTGCTGTTTCCAGTAAATTGGTTTCATCTCAACCCACAATCTTTGTTTTTTGTGCCTCCGAATCTCTCCTCCAGCCGACAACAAGGAGAGTGGGAGGAGAAGAGGTGGGTGGGGCGACTGAGTGAGTGGCATGTGGTTTAGAGAATCTCAGTGGGAGCACTAAACTGGTGAGAATCATTCACATGATAGCCTAATTTGGCACCCAATATGGGGCTTGAACTGTTGAGGTAACCACATCAGGAAACAAATTTGATCTCAGCAATTTTTGTGTTAAGTCCAGAGTCACTAGTCACAATGTTGGTCTTTTCATGTAGATGTAATGCCTAACCCTGTGTTTCCATATATGCACTATGTGCCCATCCCAGTGCTCTTTTTCAGAGGACGGAGAAGGATCAGGATTGCTTTTCTGTTGTACTGTGGGATATCAGTAAACCATTTGTGATGTGTATTCAGTGTTGCTTTCTTCTACCTTTGCAAATCCACTAAAAATCATAGCCTGTGGGGAGAACAGGAGAGGATGATTTTCCCTGGCTTTTCACCTTTTTCCCTTCCTCAGACCTGTTATAACAGCCTTTGAGAAATCTGAATTCCCTCTGGATAAGGAAAGAATGCTCTTGTTGCTAAGTCAGCCAGATCTCTGTGTGGTCCACACTATACTTAGAGTCAAGAAAAAGATTTCTAGGGAGCTTATTGAAAGATCCGCCATGAGGGTGGATAGTCATGAGTGGCATGGAATGTGGGAAAAAATTGGCCAGCTTGTGAAGGATTAATCTGACCCAATGGTTTGGAAGTTCACCCTTGAACTACAGGACCCCAATAAAGTGGCAGAAAATTTGAAAGAAAAAGGCTGTGGCAGTTACAGAGATGCACATTGATGTGCTGGGCCCTGGCTACTATTCAGCAGATACTGCTTGTCACTAGACAGCACCGTCAGGGGGAGGAGGAGGAAAGCAGACCAACAGACACTGTGGCCACTCAAACTGTAGCTGAACCAGAGTAACAACTTGTGTTGATAGCAGTTGCCTCAAAAAACAGAACAAATCCAAGACCAAACCAGTTTGCTCAGTGAGCAATGAAAGGGAAGTAAGGCCCTCATAACAGGAGGTGAAGGCAAGGCCAGAGATCCCTATCCCTGGGTGAGCTGCAAGATAGGCAAAAAGATTTCAGTCTCCAGTTGACTGAGTTTCTGGTGACCTGGGCTACTTGATGCTGGCATATCACAGCCCACGATATGAAACTAGATCGTATTGAAGCCAAGAAACTGAGATCCCTGTCCTGGGATGTGGGTATTGACAACGAGACTGGGCATTGAAGGCAAATCCTGTCAAGTGTGAGGGAAAAGGTATTCTCTCAAGGATGATCTAGTAGTGTGCCCAGCCAAGTGAAATGCCATGGAGAAAGTTACCAAGTACCTGAGAGAATTAGCTGTGCTGGAGGTAGTCTATATGGATTCAAATAACAAGCAGTCAGTTCTCTGTGGATCCAGATGAGGTACAGTGTGGAAGCCACGTGGCGGAAGATTATACAGAGTGTGCCATTTTCATATGCCATCTCATTGGCATTGATGTCAATGAAAGAAGGAGTACAAACAGTGCTTCAGGTGACTACCTGACTCTGGCACTATGAAGATCATATTCTGTCCACTCTACTGACCTGTGCCTCAGCTATGGAAAGACTGTTCAAGACGGCAGACAGATTCAAAAGACTTGAGCAAGTTAGAAAAGAAATATCCTGTGCACCACCAGTACAGACCACAGTCTTTGCTACTGGGACCAAGTGCCTCTTTGCTCGAGAGAGAGGATACACATCACAAGGTAACCTGTGGTTTTTCCTGTGTGTCCATGGGGAGGACATGAGGAAAGACTCTTAAAAAACCTAGATGACAACTTTATAGAAGAGGTCCTAAGGGAACCAACTTTGAAAGATGCCCTCCTTGATCTGCTGTTTGTCAACAGAGAGGATCTCATCAAGTGGATCAATCAAGTGGAGATTTGTGGCCATCTTGGCCACAAAGGCCACAAAGCAATTGAATTTAAAATAACTACTGACAGGAGGAAAAGTGCCAGCAAAACTTCTACTCTGGATGTGAGGGGAGCAGACTTCAGGCTGCTCAGGGAACTAATAAGTAAAGTGCCATGGAAAACTGTTTTTGCAGGACCTGGGATCATCAGTGCTGGTCACTTTTTAAACATCACCTCCTAAGGGCACAGGAGCAGGCAGTTTCCAAATGTCAGAAGTCAAGCAGGTGAAGCAAAAGGCCAACAAGGCCAAGTGGTAGAGGAAGAATACAGAGATGCTGCTTGCCACTGCAGGGAGAAAATTCATGTGGCTAAAGCTAAATTGGAGTTCAAGCTGGTCAGAAACATGAGGGACACTAAAATTTTTTTTCAAATGTATTAGTCACAAAAAGCAGTGTAGAAGTAACATTGGTCTGTTGCAGGATGAGGATGGTCACCTCATAAACAGGAAAAGAGGTGTTTCATGCTTTCTTTGCCTCTGCTTCAACACAGCTCACACTCTAAGAGGGTCTTGGTGCCCTGAGCTGGAGCACCATGACTGCAAGAATGAACAGGTTCCAGTTGACCCAGAACTTGTACGAGATCTGCTGCTCCAGCTGGATCCCTAAAAATCCCATCTGACTGGAACTTGGTGAAAGTTGTCACAGTTTTCAAGAAGGGTAAGAAGGAGAAGCATGGAAACTGCAGGTCTGTCAGTCTCACTTCAGCATCCAGTAAAGTCATTGAAAAGGTTATTTTGGGAAGTACTGAAAAACACCTGGAAGACAATGCAGTTACAGCCAGAATGGCTTCATGAGGGGGAAGTCCTGGTGGCCCAACCTGATTTCCTTTTAACCCACCTAGTTGATCAAAGGAAGCCAGTAGATGTAATCTTTCTGGATTTCAACAAAGTTTATACTGTCTCTCACAGGATTCTTCTTGACAAAATGTTCAGCATACATCTAGATAACTGTTATGTGATGAGTGAACAGCTGGTTCACAGGTTCAGCTCAAAGAGTTATAGTGAATGGGGTGACATAAAGTTGGTGACTGGACACTAGTGGGGTTTTACAAGGCTCTATTCTCATCCCAGTTCTCTTCAACATCTTCAATAACAATCTGGATGCAAGACTTGAAGGAATACTAAGTATGTTCGCTGACAACATTAATTTGGGAGGAGCTGTCTACTCTCATAGAAGCCCTGCAGAGAGAGCCAGACCATTTAGAGAGATGGGCAATCACTAACCATGTGAAGTTTAACAAGGGGAAGTGCCAGATTCTGCACCTAGGACAGGGTAATCCTGGTTGTTTGGATAGACTAGGGAATGAGAAGCTGGAGAGCAGAACTGTGGAAAGGGACGTGGGGGTTCCAGTCAATGGCAAGTTGAATGTGAGTCAGCAGTGCCTGGGCAGCCAGAAAGGCCGACTGTGTCCTGGGGAGCATCAGGCAAAGCATCGCCTCAGAAAGGCAAACTGTGTCCTGGGGAGCATCAGGCAAAGCATCGCCAGCCACCTGAGGGAGGGGATTGTCCCACTCTGCTCTGCACTGGTGTGGCCTCACCTGAAATATTGTGTGCCGTTTTGGGCACCACAATATAAGAAAGACATGAAGGTATTAGAGTGTCCAAATGAGAGCCACAAGGATGGTGAAGGGCCTTGTGGGGAAGCTGTATGAGGAATGGCTCAGGTTACTCAGCTTGTTCAGCCTGCAGAAGAGGAGATTGAGGGGAGACCTCACTGCAGTCTACAGTATCTTTGGAACTGGAAGTAGAGGGTCAGGTCTTCGTCTTGTCACCAGTGACATGACTCAAGGAAACAGCATGAAGCTGTGTCAGGGGAGGTTTAATTTAGATATGAGGAAAAGACTTTTCAGTTGGAGGGTGGTTGGGCACTGGAACGGTCTTTCCAGGAAAGTGGTCACAGCACCAAGCCTGTCTGCATTCCAGAAGTGTTTGGACAAGGCTCTCAGGCACATGCTGTGACTCTTGGCATGCCCTGTGCAGGACCAGGAGTTGAACCTGATGTTCCTGATGGGTCCCTACCAACTCAGCATATTTTATTATTCTGTGAAATGGGATGAAAAACCCAACCTTTTCCTAGCAGCATGGGTATGTGAACTGACAGGGAGAACCACCAACACAGGAAATTCTTCAAGGATAAATGCCACTCCAGTTTTCAATGGGCAAGTCCTCAGACAGAATAGAAGGGCTGTTGTTAGTTCCAATCCTCTTGAAGGGATGTCCAGTTCATATTCACAAGAAGTGAGCAACAAGTACTATGACCATAACTAGAGGAGCATTTCCTCCAACCACGTTGGGGACAGGTATGATTAGATCTATTGGACTGTGTAGATCCACATCTGGCACATCAGACCTACAAGAGCACAAGGCTTTCATTGACACCAGTGCACAATGCACACTGATGCCATCAAGATATGTAAGGGCAGAATCCATCTCGATTTCTGAGGTGACAAAGATCCCAACAGCTCACTATACTAGAAGCTGAACTGAGTCTGCCTGGGAATGAATGCCAAAAACATCCCATTATGGCTGGCCCAGAGACCCTGTGCATCCATGGCATAGATTACCCCAGAAGAGGGTATTTCAAGGACCCAAAAGGGCATCACTGGGCTTTTGGGATAACTGCTGCAGAGACAGAGAAAACTAGACATATGAATGCCTTGCCTGATCTCTCATAGGACCCTTCTGCTGTGGGACTGCTGAGGGTGAAAGAACAACAGGTACTGATCACTACAATAAAAGTGCACTGTTGAAAACACTGCATCAACAGGGACCCTGTGACATCCATCCATGAGATGATTTGTGGACTGGAGAGCCAGAGAGTCATCAGCAAGACTCATTCACTCTTTAATATTTCCATATGGCCAGTGCCTAAGTCCAGTAGAGAGCAGAGATTGATGGAGGACTACTGTGGCCTGAAGGAAGTCACATCGCCACCGAGTGCTGCTGTGCCGTACATGCTGGAACTTCAGTACAAACTGGAGTCCAAAGCAGCAAAGTGCTGCCACCATTGACATTGCTAATGTGTTGTTCTCCGCTCCTTTGGCAGCAGAGTGCAGGTCACAGTTTGCTTTCACCTGGAGGGGTGTGCAGTACACCTGGAATCAACTGTCCCAAGGGTGGAAACACAGCCGCAGTATTCGCCATGGACTGATCCAGACTCCACTGGAAAAGGGTGAGGCTCCAGAACACTTGCAATACATTAATGACATCCTCATGTGGGATAACACAGCAGAGGAAGTTACTGAGAAAGGACAGAAAATAATCCAATTCCTCCTGAAGGCCAGTTCTGCCAAACAGCAAAGTGAGGTCATAGAACCTGCCCAGGAAATTCAGATTTTAGGAGTAAAATGGCAAGATAGATGTCAACAGATTCCAATGGATGTGGTCAGCAAAACAGCAGCTACTTCCCCACCAACCAGCAAGAAGGAAACACAGGCTTTCCCAGGTGCTGTGGGTTTTGGAGGATGCATATCCCATATCTGAGTCAGACTGTAAACCCTCTGTATCAAGTAACCTGGAAGGAGAACAATTTTCAGTGGAGTCCTGAACAATGGCAAGTTTTTGAACAAATTATCATGCAGTAGCCCTTGAGCTCATCAGGACAGGACAAGATGTGAAAAATGTGCTGTACACTGTAGCTGGGAAGAATGGTCCCTCCTGGAATCTCTGGCAAAAAGCATCTGGGGAGACTTGAGGGTGACCCCTGGGGTTATGATGCTGTGGATGCAAAGAATCTGGGGGCTGTTATACCCTAGCTGAAAAAGACATAATGGCAGCTTATGAAGGAGTTTGGGCCACTTCAGAAGTGATTGGCACCAACACACAGCTCCTCCTGGCAGCCCGACTGCCAGTGCTGGGCTGGATGTTCAAAGGGAAAGTCTCTTCTACATACCACACCACTGATGCTAGATGGAGTAAGTGGATCTCTCTGATCACACAGTGAACTTGAATAGGAAGCCCCGATCGACAGCAGTCTTCATGAATTGTCCTAAAGATGAAAATTTTGGATTATCATTAGGAGGAGGAAAAGGGGAGATGTGCTGAGGAGGCCCCACCATATAATCACCTACCAGAAAATGAGTAGTATGTTCTCTTCACAGATGATTCACTGATGATTCCTGCATATTGTAAGGATACATCAAAAATGCAAAGCTGCTGTGTGGAGTCCTACATGTGAGTCACAGATGCTACTGAGGGACAAGGCAGATCAAGTCAGGTTGCAGAGCTGAAAGCCATCCAGCTGGCTTTAGATATTGTTGAATCAGATAAATGGACAGTGCTCTACCTCTGCAATGACTCATGGATGGTAGCAAATGCTCTGTGGGGTTTGCTAGACTGATAGAAAAAGGCCAACTGGCAGCACACAGACATCTTGGAGGGACAGCCATTGACTACGGAAATGATACCTGTGCTTGTGTATCTATATACAAATATATATCATTGGAAGATGGAGGATCTGGGCATCATGTAGATGGTATAGAATAAGGGGTGGATGATGTTCTGCTTCAGGCCAGGACAGGGTTAATTTTTGCAGTAGCCAGGAGGATGCATGGCTAGGACCCAGAGGTTATTCTATACTGCCTCATGTCATTGCTGGAGAATGGGGCAAGGCAGTCTCTTCTGGGGAGAGAGGTTTACTTCTGGTCAAGTAAGCATGGTGGAGGAAACAGCTGTGTAATGCTGCTTCTAGGCCAGAGGCAACGGTCAGTTCCAAGATCAAACATGAATTGTTTGCCTATCTTGTACCCACTGTCATTAGTATGGTTGCTGTTACTGTTTGTTTTCTCATTTCATTGGAGTTTTCAGTAAATTGTTCTATCTCAATCAGTGACCTTCACCTTTCGTGCCTCCAATTCCCCTCTCCATTCTGCAAGAGGGCAAGGTGGCAGAGAAGAGGTTAGGGGGAGTGTGCAAGCAGCAAGTGGTTTGGAAAGTTTCACTGGGAGCACTAATTTGGGAGTACCATTCCTATACCACAAACTGCAGATAGAACTTTTTCTCTTGCTCTTCTTGGTAGTTTCATCAAAAAAGTATCCAGCTATCTGCGGAGTAAGGGAAAGAAAAAAAACCGTGTGTGTGTCTGTGCACAATTAAGACTGTACTTGTTCAGAACTTCATTTGGTATGAACTGGTGTAGGGTTGCTGAAGTTAGTGAAGCTGTGCTAAGTTATACTAACTGTGGGTCAAGTCCTCTTTTCATTTATTCTAACATTACACAACAGTTGAAAAATAAAGAATGCTATTAAAGACAATGTAAGTCACTGTATCATTCTCCTCCTGAAGGCCGCATATGTTACATCCCCCTGGTTCTAACTGCCATAACTGTAGAAAATTGAGCAGTAGCTTCTAGGTGTCGCCCTGCACAATTTCAAAGAAGACACTTCTGTTCATTCATTTTAGGAAGTAGATACAATCCTAAGGAAGTGTCATGAGATGAACCTTGGTCTCTTTTCTGCTTTGTATGTTCTTCAGCCATACAAGCTCTGATCTACCTTGCAAATGTCCTTTCAGATGTTGCCCTTCCTTCTCTGTGGATGCATAACATAAAGAAAAGTCTTACTGTACCTCAGCTGAAATCTATGTCTCTGCAGCCCTAGGGACACTTCAAAAACGTGAATCAAATTCTATTCTACTTGCAAGCCAAAGATACAAAAATGGTGATGCTACATTCTGGCTTAAAGAAAAATCAATAGAAATGGATCAAGACTCCTGGTGCTTTAATAAGAGCTGCTATATAAGATAGCATATAGATAGTATCATATATATGTGTTTCCCTCAATCACAGCAAAAGGATTAGCAAAAGAAATTGGTAGCAGGGTTTTCTGTCAATTCTTTTTTTACTTTATTTTTCTGGTGAAAAGTTATTAAAACAGACTGTGTGAAATAGAGCTGAATGAGACAGACCATGCTCTAAAGGTTTAGTCCACTGTGCAGTGCATTTTAAGTTCAAAGATTTCAGAAATGATGCGAGGCTACACCCTTATGTGCAGAAAAGAAGGATCTTTAGACAACCTTACAATGTTAGGGTGACAGATTTCCTCTATCGATATGACCTCTTTAGGTCTTTGAAAAACATTCAATGACTGTTAAGAACTAAGGACCAGTGTTATCCATCGAGAAACTGAACAAAAAAACCACCATGAACATATAGGAAATAGTATCTTTGAACCACATTGAAGGTGCTGGGCTCAGATTTTCAGCTGGTCTATTATTATACTTCCCTGTGGAAACTGGCAACAACCGTGTGATTTGTTTTGAGTCACTTTTTTTTGTCTCAACACTTACTTATTGTTTTACCCTCCTAAGAGTGACAGACCCCCTCTTGACAAAATTGTCTCTTCCCTAAAATGGATGATGCATGTCCCATACATGTAAAGAGAAATTCACAGGCAAACACATTCAGGACTGACTCAGGCGTTTTATACTCCTATAGTTCATATGTTCATGTGTCAGTTAATGAGACTACCAAGATTCTGGTGTAGGAAACCACTGATTTTCCATGAAAATTGTCACAGTTTTCATTATTTCAAACCTCGTGTGCCACATGTCTCATGTTTCAGCCTCTTGCTATTAGATTTTAGCACTGGAGCAAATTGCTTGTAATTGGCTCTTGCCTGTGGATCTATTGATTACATCCATATATCAATTTAGTTTTCCTAGTGCAACTGCAACTATGAGTATCATCAGAAAGGTGTACTTAAGTCTCTTCTGAAAGCAGTGGAGCCACCTCTAACAGTAACATGTATTAGGCATATTTTTTTTGTGTTTGTGTAGATCATCAGAACTACTACCGAAATTCCTATTGGGATAGAGATAAGCAGAGCTCTCCCACCCTACATCCAATATATAAAAACTGCAGCATTTTTGTACAAGGATCAGACTCACTCCACATTCTGACACATTTACAAGAATTTGAGACAATGCACAGTCTCGGCCCACACACTTTGCTCTGAACTTCATTTGTGGCCCAATTTATCTTTATTTTTACTATGATTTAAATAGCCAGCAAACCTCTTAATTACTAGTCACCTTCTGAGAAGCATGAATATTTTGATGGGTGCTTTCAGGTTGAAAGTGTTGATCTGTATTACTCGCCTTTTGCTTGATAGTCTGAACTACCTAGTTTGAATATTTAAAAGTAATTTGCCTGCATAAATAGCTACATGCCCCAAATTTTGACCATGTAGAGAAATTATTTTGATACTACTTTTCTCTTTTCTTTGTATGTCCACAATAAATTTCAGCTTTCTGCAGCAACACAACCACTGTCTCCTGAGAACATGAAAAAGAAAGCTGTGCTTTACAGACAAGAAATGCAGAGATAAATTTAAGTTTTCTGGTTTTGTGTGTTTGGTTGTTTTTTTTTTATTTATGGAAGAGTAAAAGGCTTTCTATGGTTCTTCATAAACCAGAAATACCAGCACCCCAAATATTTTTTTTGTAATTACTGAAGTGATCTGTTAAGAAGAGTAGTGACTACACAGTGGAAACAAAAACCAAACGAGAAGGATTTATGCAAGTTCAGTAATTAAATAAATCATATCAAAAGGAAAGCTTTTCAAGAGTTTTCTAATATCTAAATGTAAGCCATACTCTTAATACTTTAAGCAAAGTATGAAACAAAACCTCTTGATTTTATTCTCATAAACTGCTGTGACCACACTCTGTTTTCTATAATGTATTACAATTTAAACTCTACAAGCTCTATAACCACAATGTATAGTTGTAAACCTATTAAAGTGGGACAATTTCAATGTCAAAATCACTATTCTTAATTCAGTCTGAGACTTTTCGTTTTTCCACTTTATTGTAAAGAAACAATAAATTCTCTCCAGGACCTCTTCATTACATATATTAGCAAATGGTATTTGATTGACAGCAATGTTGCTTCATAACTGTGCTTGTATGGTATTATAGTTTTAAAACTCAGAAATCCTTCCAAAAGCTTGGAGCCAACGCCTTAGTGCCGATAAAGAGGTTTAACAAAGGACACAATGGATATGCATGTTCTGATGTTAACAGCTCTAGCCAGACCTTTTTGTTTGGATCTCTCCCTAGGCCTGAGGGGGAGGGAAAGACTGGCCGAGGTGGGGGGAAGGGGTCAGCATTTCTGGGCTTTCTGCACAGGTCAGGAGTTTGCTGGTGCAGTGTGGAGGACTGTGCATGGGGAACACATACACCAGGTCCGGCATCACTGAGGACCAGGATTGTGTCCTTCGCTCTCGGGCTTGGCCAATCACCTTTGGACATCACGGACTGCTACTGCAGAATAGGAAGAACATGCCTGCTTCTTCTGCGGAGGCTGGGTTTCTGCTGCCTTTTGTTCTTTGTCACTGAGCCCATGGGAGCTCACCCAGCACCTGCTCCTGCTGTTTCCCCCCCACCTCGAGAGAGAGGCCAGCCCACAGGGCACGACATCGCCACCTGCTGTCCGTAAATATAACTGCACCCCCTGAGAGAGAGAGAGCAGCCAGCGGTTGAGGTGCAACAGCGCCACATGCTGTCTGTAGATATAATTGCATCTTCTCTCCTTTTTGGGTGCAGCCAAAAGATATTTAACTATTTGGGGGTGGAAGGGTTTATTACTATATGTTGTTGTTTGCTTCTTTCTGGATGTAGAGATATATGTGTATATCTCTTTATTGTGGTTAACAACTGTTTTCCTTTCATATATATATATATATGTATATGTATATTTTCCTAATTAAAGTTCTGTTTTTCTAAATTTAAGGAGAGGTATTATTTCTTGGCCAACATAGATATCTTAGTTCTCCCCTCAAACTAAGACAAAATGGTGCCCAATGCGGGGCATGAAGTACAGAAGGATGACAAAAACAGAGCAAAGGATAACAGTTCTTGTTTCTTGGTGAGTACATTGAGTTTGCAATTGATACGGAGTGTATTGTACAATATATTTATGTTTTGCTGGTACAAATTCATGCCAAAAGCTGTGGCAGGCATAAGCACTCTTAACAGATCCATGAGTATAGG
>JAWMRC010000089.1:4051997-4110144 GCA_035584755.1 Thripadectes ignobilis | reverse complement strand
TCATTAAAGGTAATATCTTATCTCCTAACCGTGTGCAGAGTGTCTGTTCTGTTTTACAGGATTCTCAGGCAACAGTACAGTACTCAGGTCTGCTTATAATGACTTTTTAACCCATTTTTCTTTTCTCTACAAATGTTGTTTTTGGGGAAGGAAAAGTGTGTATGTAATGGTTTAACTTTAGGCCTCCCTTGGAGACTGGGTCATATGATTTATATGAACTGGGGAAGCATTCCATTCTATTTTTATATCAACTTAGATATAAAGAGGGGAAGTTGGAAGCCAGAGGTCAGTCCTTTTTTCCTGTGGTACAGCACTCGGGAGGAGGTGTCTCGACCAACCCGGCAGCTGTTTATTGTGAGGGAAGTTAAAACTTGTTTTCTTTTTCTTCTCTTCTCTGTAAGTATGTGTATATACATGTGTAAATATATATAAACTGCTTCAGTTCTGCTGAAATCAGGTTTTCCAGGGTTTTTTTGGTTTTTCTTTTTTTTTATTTTTTCTTTTTCTTCCCCCCTCTCTCCTTTTCCCTGAGGCCAGGAAATGGGGGGGTGGTGCGGGGAGGGTTCTGTTTTGGGCCCCTGGACACCTGGCATTCAGCCAGGGCGAAACGGCCACAGTGTACCATCTGCCCCTTTACACAGGTCTTATGCATAAAGAAAATTACCTGAATTCAAATTACTGTACAAGAGACAGATCTTACTAATATAGCTTTTACTACTTAAGACAACACTGAATAACTATGGATAGCATTAGTTTTCAATTCACGTGGTTCTATGTTTGATTATTAAACCAACCCTACCTCATGTTTCCTTGGACACTAATGACTTCTGATCATGTGACTCAGGAAATCTGAGCAAAACTCTATTATTGATCCCACTGAGAATTACCTACCTGCATAAGGAGAAAACAGTAAGCCAGAGATATATGCCATAAGTGCAGCCTATTTGACATCTTCTTACTCACTGTAGCTTTAGTTGTTAGACCCAAGAAGGCAAAAGAAACATAAAATTCTCCAGGATTTGGAGATTTTCCTCATACTCTCTTAGGAATTATTACTAAACAAACCTGGCATTCAGACACAAATGATTTGCTTTGCAGAAGAATGCTGAAAAAACATTATTAAAATGCCATGAAAATTGTTTTATCTGGTAAAAATCATAATCATTAAAAAAAAGGAAAGAAAGGCAATTCAAAACAGATGTTTTCAATATGTCTACCTGAAATATTTTGTAACAAATTTCTCTCTCCACATCATAGATCTAAAGCCTTAATTGGCAGACAGTAAAGTCTGATGGGAAAATAATTGTGTTTTAATTACCTAGAAATGAAAAGCAAATTCAGTCAGCACAGTGTGAGAGGCAAATGATTAGTAATATCAATCCTGTTTTATACAGTTTAGTCTTTAAAGAGCATGCAAAGAAAAGGCATGTCTGAAAGAAAATATGAATCTCTTTTCTTCAAGCAACTTGTGCTCTTTTCCCAAAATGTAGTTAGGTCTTTTACATATAAAAAGGATTTCTCAAATGTGGATACTACTAACAGTTAGTCTGTGACAATGTAAAATCTCCTCTCCCTGTTGTCAAATCCAAATGTCAGTTACTAACTATAAAAGAACAAGTCTTCATTGGGCAACTTCCAAAATTATCTTTTATGCACAAAGAATTTCTATTATTGCCAAGAAAATCCCCCCCAAAGGAGACATAAAGTTAAAATACTTACTGCAACCTCAAGAATTGATACTATGCAACTACATATTTTCATTGATACATTTAATAATTTGCTGAAATGCAGCTAGATAACTGAAAACAAACAAAAAAAGGGAGTTTTAGGTAACTTGTGTCACAGTTCTTCATTGATACTGCATTTCTCCATTTTCTGTATCTGCTGGTTTTGTATCATCACTTGTCCTTATGTGATATATTGTCCTTATGCCATGTACACCGCTTCAGCAGGATTTCACATAACAGACTCAACATCAGAGAAAGTATCTATAAAAGGAGGCATAACAGGAAGCCATAACTTTGCTCTCTACAACTACCTGACCAGAGGTTGTAGTTAGGTCAGCCTCTTCTTCCAGGCAACTAATGACAGGATGAGAGAACACAGCCTCAAGCTGCATTATGGGAGATTCAGGTTGGACATCTGGAGGAATTTCTTCATGGAAAGAGTTGTTAAACATTGGAGAAGACTGCCCAGGGAAGTGATGGTGTCACCATCCCTGGAGGTGTTCGAGAAAATGACTGGATGTGGCACTTAGGGCCATGGTCTAGTTGACAGGGTGATGATTAGTCAAAAGTTGAAATCAATCAACTCAGAGGTCTTTTACAACCTAAATGGTTCTGTGATTCTGTGGCTCAATGACAGATGACAGCTAATTTTTCTAAGCAAGACCGTCACGTGGTACTGTAAGGTTTCTAGAAAATATTACCTACTTGTTTAGCTTTGAGTAATTTGCATTTGCAAACTTTTCCCTTAGATCTTCCCATTTACAAGAATTATCCAACAGAAAACACTCATCTTCATTCTACTAAGGAAAGACTGATGATCCTGGTCCACAGTGATACATTTACTTGAGCAAATTTTGACTATATGGAAGACATGACATCAAAGTCCTTTGTACAAGTAATGCACCTAAATATATTTCAACAGGATCACAGACACTGAAATGATAAAAAAATGAATTGAACTATTGCTATTTTGATTATCTCCACTCTTATTCCTAGCAGGGTGCATGCAACTGAGTTACAGTGTGGTACTGGATATTACAAAAGACACCTTTGGCCACTTGGCTTCCTCCAGAAAGGGATGGATTGCATGTTTCTCCAATTTAGGTCCAGGATGAATTTGGATCTTTTCTCCTGTCAGGATGTCTACAGACATCTAGAAAACAGTAACTGGGGTCTTGTCTTTTCTTCTCTTTCTTACTGATTTCAGAACAAATTAAATCAGTGCTGGTTCTCTCATTCTCTTTTCTTGAAAGCTGGCCAGTTAGAAATAAAAAATGTGCACTGGAATATGTCAAAACTGCAAGATCATTAGCATCCACTTCAGTAGTCAAAATGTATTAGAGGGGGTCATGACAAAATCCTCTGTAAGAGAATTCCTTTAGACTCCACACATAATTTATTTTGAATTTAAACTATTAATGAAAACCACACAAAGGGAACAATAAGGCATAAATATCACAAGTTGTGAAAGGCAATTATCATCAATCACCTAGAAAGGGAGTATTGGTAACACAGACTTAAACGACAAGTTAGGTAGGGATTTTGAAGTAATAATCATGTTCAATTTGACACTTATGCTTTTGGTGACCATAAGTACCTAAAAGGATTTTTTTTTTCCAAAGCCAATACATTAGTTTTAGCTTTTCTTTATAGAAACTTCAAAACAATGCAAAACAAACAACTGAAAAACTTTTCTAGAACAGAACCAAATATATGCGGTATTTAAGTAGTAGTTACTGACATAGTCAAGGAAAATATCCTGACTGATGAGTAGCTGAAACTGTCATGTAATCACTCAAAGTACCTCAACTCTGTACATCTCCAGAGTTTCTGCAGTGTGCTGATGTAATGTAAGACATGCATGTTTCTTCTGATAAAGACATTTGGACTGTAGGAAAACTCATTAGAAGAGTATTAAGGTCTAAACAGTAAGAGAACTTTAGGGTTCTTGTTTACTAGGTGTTTTTCACTATTAGGAACTTATTCTGGAATCAGAAATAATTATTTCATCTTAGGACAAAAATCAGATGTTTATGAATCTGAGTGCAGAATCAGCAAGGAAATGGAGATGCTGAGACTCTTAACCAACAGATTGGTTAATGACTGGCACAATGGCAGGATTAATATTGCTTGCTTCCTAAGGGATTTGAAGGCACATCTCTTTTGTAAATTACTTAACATGGTTCAACAAAGTCTCAAATGGGATTTCTATCTCACCCAGAGTTGAACGGTCTAATTTCTGGAGCTAAAAGCTTTCTTCTGTTCCAGGACATGTGAATTTTACTGTACTTTAGAGGTTTCATGTGACCAAAACCACTATGTGCAGAAACACAGTCATTAGCTTTGAGTAACCTGTATCTTTCCATAAGGAGAATTCAGCTCAGAAGGCACAAGTACAGACTCTAATACCATGAATCTTAACTGCCCTTGTGTGCAGAACGCCTTTATAAGACATTCAGTGTGGGTAAAAGCAGAATCGTGTGCCTGAGTCACTCCTCTCTGCACTCCACAGTCTACAAGAAAGTTACAATTACAATTCAGACAGTGCTTCACAGTTTTGAATGTTTAGCAAAAGAACTTTTTTTTTTTTTTTTGAAAAGGACATTGTTAAGCTTAGCCATTTTGAAGTTAACAAAGAACCAGCTCATTCAGATATTTCAACAAATAAATAACTGTAAGGATCCATACTGTTGTCATTAAGCAGAGAGTTAGAGAAAGCTGAGGAGGCTTTGAGCTCCTTTTGACAGTATTCAGAAAATAATTAAGAGGGATAAGGTACCTGCAGAGTAGAAAGGTGGCATTTGGTATAGGGAGGACTAATTTTTATGTTAGCGATGATGTTGATACACAAGAATAAAGATATTTCCTGAGAAAATACCTTATTCAAGCATATTTTTCCATTTAATCCTTCTGGATTACATTGCCATTGATCTCCAGATGAAGCCTCAGGTTTAGTTGTTTCTTTAACATATACATTAACAGAGGCACCTAGGAGCTTTCTGATTTACAGATAAGCTTCTAAGGTGCTACAGCTCTATATGAGCTATATCTCTCCTTTGCTTATCAATTGCCCATGGCTAAATTGGGAAGTTTAGCACAGCAAGTAGCTTCAAATCTCTGGTAGCTTAGGTGTACATGTCCTGACCAGAAAGCTAACTCTCTAAGTCTGTTGGTATTTCTGATTTTTTTTTTCCACAGAAGAGGATTTCATAAAGACAAGAGATTTGTGAACAGAAACAATATAATGTTCTAAACTATGTCAGAGCCAATTGAATGCAGAAGCATGGCCTGTCCTGGGATTCTGGGAATATTTAGACTTTGTACTTTACATTTCCACTGAAATGGCTTTAAGAAACTGCAGAAAAAAAACTGCATTAAAAATTTCTGTTTTCCTTTCTCAAGGCAAGAAGATTCTGTTTCCGTTTCTCATAATTGTAGGCCCTGACAGCTCAGCCTGGGGCCAGAGATTCAAGCAATTAATTTTTATGAAGTGGTAAGTTTATCTAGAAAATTAATGTTTATTTCTGACTCCACTGTCTCATAGTTAGTCTTCAGTGACACTGAAAGTGCAAATCTCTTACCTGAGTAGCCATAACAATTTGAATTTTAACAATCAACCTGCTGAAGCACAAAACCAAGCAGAACACAGTTAACCGTCTCTCAGTTGGTTTGGAACTTGAAAGTCCAGCAAAAATATAAAGCATTAAGACAAATCAAACTAAATCTTTCTTTTGGATTAAAGTTTCTATAAAATTTGAATACATGAATTTTAGTCGGAAGTTTTCATTGCAGAGGTTCCAGTGTAATGGTATTATAAAACCCCCAAAACACTAAGAATGAAGAATTTATTAAAAGAAAGTGAAACAAAAAATCAGAATACAAACAGGTATCTCTCAAGACTTCAAAAAGTCTATCCAGCTTCATACATTATCTAGATTAACTTGAAACTGTACTATTCCCTCTTTATCTACAATGGACCAAATGAAAGTTTTCTCCAGAATTAGCCTGCTGAGTAAATCAATCCTCTGTATTTCTCTTGTTATAGCTGGGAAATAATTCATTTAACCAGAATTTTCAAGCTGCATTTTCTGGTTAAGAAGCCAATTGATCTTTCTAAAATATACAGTTTTGAAGTAGCAAATCCCAGGTTAATGTCTTTGTTTTCCTAAAATAATACTCCTTTATTACAATGCACTGATAGCTATTTTGATCACTAGTGGCTGATCCCACTTCTAGGGGTTTTTTTTCAGTTTTATTGTGTTTCCTTTTCCTTGAGGAGGATTCAAGATCTGTTTAAGTTCCTGAATCACACATCAAGCCCAAGGTTCATTGAGCAAGAAAGCCCTTATAATAGTTTACACAGTATCCCTTTAGGCAATACAATTGAAAGCTGATATTTGTTGATCAGATATAAAATATGTGCAAGGCTATACAGTCCTTGTGTAAGGTTTTCACTACTGTGTCCTACTCTGTTTCTAGAGTTTCAGATCTAAAAGCTATTACAGAGTGCTACTACATATGAAGATTTAACAGTGGGCCTACTTTATGCTTATGACAATATTAGCATGCAAATAATGTGTCAGCATGTTTATAAATTCAAATTGTTAACACCCCTTCTATTTGTCTAATAAAGTCTCAAAACTATGCTGCTGTGCTTGTGTGTTTCAAATATTACATAACCAAAGTAGCTATTTTTTAAATTAACTGATATAAAGAAGCTGTCAGCATAGACACAATTAAAAAATTACAGAATCACAGGTTAAGGTTCGAATGGATCTCTAGAGATCATCTAATCCAACCCCCTTGCCACCTACAGCAGGTTATACAATGCATCTAGATAGGTTTTGAATGTGTCCAGAGAGGGAGACTCCACAATCTCCCTGAGTAGTCTGTTCCAGTGCTCTGCCAGCCTCAACACAAAGTTCTTCCTAATACTGAGGTTGAACTTCCCATGTTTTAGTTTAAGGCCATGGCTCCTCCTTCTGTTGCTGGGCACCCCTGAAAAGTCTGGCATCATCCTCTTGGACACCTGCCTTTGAGGTATTAGATGTATTAATGAGATAACTCTGAAGCCTTCTCTTCTGATGGTTGATGAAAAACTCAACAGGAGCCAGCAGTGTGAGCTCCTGGGCTGCATCAAATGGAGTGTGGCCAAAAGGCTGAGGAGAGCCATTCTCCTCCTCTACTCTGCTGTCATGAAACCCTACCTGGAGTACCGCATACAGTCTGGTGTCTTGGCCATAAGAAGGACAGGGAACTGCTGGAGCAAGTCCAGAGAATGGCCACAAAATTGATAAGAGGACTGGAGCATCTCTTCTAAAGAAGACAGGCTGAGAGAGGAGGGGCTATTCAGGCTGGAGAAGAAAAAGTTGCATGAAGACCTCACAGCAACCTTCCAGTATCTGAAGAGGGCCTAGAAGGAAGTCAGAGAGGGACTCTTCATAAGAAACTGTAGTGATAGGGCAAGGAGTAATGGGTACCAACTGAAAGAGGGCAAATTTAGATTAGATATTAGCAAGAAATTCTTTACTGTGAGCATAGTGAGACATAGGAAAGGAGGTTGTGGATGTCCCAACACTGGCAGTTTTCAAGGCCGGGTTGGAAAAGGCCTTGAGCAACCTCGTCTAGTGCTCACAGCAGGGAGTGTTGGAAATTGTAGTGGTTTAGTTTAGGCCTTTTCCTGGCAACCAGGTCAGAACTAAGGAAGATTTCCATCCCATTCTTTATGTAATCAGAGATATAAATAGAGAGGGAGGAAGTGAGGCAGTCAGTCCTTCTGGCAGTGTTGGAGAGCAGAGGAGCTCTCTGTGAACCCTTGGTGTGGGAGTGGGCTGCAGGTACGGGCGGCAGCCAGTTGAGATCTGGTTGGGTAGGAGGCATCTTGAGATACACGAACGGCCACAATTTTTGGTGCTGTGATTCAGATTCGAGTAATGAGGATTTTGAGATGAGAAATCTCAGTCAAAACAGACTGAAATGATTAGAAAGAATTTTTGCTGTAGTTGTAGTGAAAATACAAAGGGTCGATTTTGTGTAGATTGTTCACTTAAGTTTAGCGTTATGGTGATGTTATTAATTTTTGCTATATTCTGTTTTGGTAAGTTGTTAGTTTTATTTACATAGATTTTAAAATTCTTAAAATATTTACACAGTGGTCATGGGTTTCTACAGCTAAGCTTTTTGTTAAGGGGAAGAGCAGCTTCTGTTAGATGCTACTAGAAGTTTTCCCCTATCCTATGGAGCCAATGATAGTTGGGTCCAGGAGGAGCTTCCTGCTTTTGATCCACCCCTCTCTGAGAACATATTTAAGAATTGAGAGTTGTTGCGCAGTTGAAAAATTTTCAGCCATGCATTAACAACACAGACATCAAGGTCAGTGCAGGAAGAGGAAGAGGGACGCCATGGGAAGAGGTGAAGGACTCAAAGCTATGATGATGACCATGGTGAAGGACCATAGTGACACAAGCTGTCCCCTTGAAGCCCATGGGAGTCCATCAGGGTGCAAAGACCCCTCCTGCCGGAGCAGGATAATGCATGAAGGAGGCTGTTACATCATGGGAGGCCCCAAGACGGCGCGGAGTTCTTTAAGAGACTTGTGGCTGTGGCCCATGAGAGAGAGAGAGAGATAAAGCAGGTACAGCTTATCCATAAGAGACTGCATCTGATGACCCACAGGACATGAGAGGACTGTCTCTTTTTGGAGGGACAACATGGAAAAGCAGGGGAAGGACTCAGAGCTATAGACTCTGCTGTAGCCGTGGTGACAACTGTGGTGAGGCAAGCTGTCCCCTTGTCCCCTTGTTTCCATGGCTCATGGAAAGACCCATGGGACAGCAGATTTGGAAGAACTGCTGCCCAAAAGGACTTTTACGTTAGAAGTGGCTGGAAGCAACAATTGACTGCAAATCTTCCATTTCCTGTCCCCTGCATGATTGGGGGAAGGAGGAAAAAGACCAAAGGTTGGTTGGAAGATGTTTCTAAAACTGTTTTATTTCTTACTTTTAGTTCTTAGCTTATTAGTAATAAATTTAAGCATTATTCTGAGTCTGTCTTGCCTGCTGAAGTTAATCAAAGTTTCTCTTGGTCATTATCTCTACTCATAAATTCTAGCTTGGCTGCTTTTTCCTTTCCCTCTGGCAAGGTAAAGGAGGGGGGCCTTGAAGCAGTTTGGTGGGTACTGGGTGTTCAGTCAGGGTCAAATGGTCACAGAATTTTAATGTCCTTTCCAACACCTTAACATTCCTACCATTAATCTATGATTCTGAGTCTCTAGAAAAAATAGGCCAGCTCTCATTCTCTCCTCAGAAGACAGATGCTCTAGACTCCTAATTACCTTTGTGGCTCTCCACTAGACCATCTCCAATAACTTCTTGTCTTCTCTCCTTGTCTCAGTAGCTACTGATGAGCCCAGAACTGGACACAGCACTCCAGATGTGGCCCCACTAAGGCTGAGTAGAGAGAAAGGATCACCCGCATTGACTTCCTGGTCACACTCCTCCCACTGCACTCCAGGATATCATTGGCCCTCCTGGTTTCAAGGCCACACTGCTGGCTCATGGTCAACTTGTCAACCGCCAAGACTACCATGTCCCCTCTGCACAGCTGCTCTGTAGTAGGTCAGTCCCCAACCTGTACTGGTACTTAGGGCTATTGCTTCCCAGATGCAGGACTCTACAATTGCCTTTGTTGAATCACATTAAGTTTCTCTCCAGTCAATTTTCCAGCCTATCTAGGACCCACTGAATGGCAGCACAGCCTTCAGGTGTATCAGCCACTCCTTCCAGATTCATATTATCAGATTGTACGCACTTTTCATTCCTTGTGGAGATCCAAATACAAAATACAAAATTCACAACTCCAAGCTGGTTTGTGAGTGTACAAAGTATGTTGAACCCATAAATGAATGAATGCCTTATATCCACAGCTGTAAGCAGTTTACCATCCTTGGCAGATAGAGTATGGACAATTTTTAAGAGCTAATTTGTGTGCCATGTACATAACATATGTAAATTAGATGCATTATACATTGCTAGCGTGGCACACAGGAAATTTCAGATTCTAATATAACTTTACTCTGCATTGACAGGTAAATCTCATGTCTCTCCTAAGTGTAAAATTCTCAATCAGACAAATGTCAAGCTTGAGACACTGTAATTTTTGAGTACAGAAAGGTATACATACAATGGAGGTGACGCATATATCTAGTTTGAAGTTTGTGGTGCCACACTAAAAAATTATTTCTACTTAAACTTTACTTATCCGCTTTGCTAAGATTTATCAGCCCTGTCTGTATCATAGGATGACCTGAAATGACATGTTGACAGCTTCAGGACTGTTTGCATGAGCTGAAAACACACAATTATGTTGATAGCTCTAATCTTACATCTGTATGTACCAGAACAAAGTTATGGTTTTTTTCCAAGCATTTTGAAATAATTGTTTAGTGCATTTGGGCAATCACTCGGTGTGGTTTAGTAATAGTATTCTCCAATTTAGGACTCCCACAAAAACCACACACCACTCCCCGCTCCCCTCCCTCCTGCAGTGTGCTGGAGAGAGGTTTAGAGGCACAAAAGTCAAAGATCACAGATTGAGATAAAAACAATTTACTGGAAACAGCTATGAGATAAGAAAATGAACAGTAACAGCAACTATACTAATAACAGTGGGTACAAGAATTGAAATTGTTCACAAGAACCACCCACTCCACCCCTGCCCCATCCCGACAACAGACAATGGCAGACAACTCCCTTTGCCACACTTACTCAACCACAGAATCAAAGAACATGCCAAGTTGGAAGCGACTCACAAAGATCATTGAGTCCAACTCTTGGCCCTGAACAAGGCCATCCCCAAGAGTCACACCATGTGCCTTAGAGTACTATCCAAATGCTTCTTGAAGTCTGTCAGGCTTGGTGCTGTGACCACTTCTCTGGAGAGTCTGTTCCAGTGCCCAATCACCCTCTGGGTGGAGAAGCTCTTTCCAATTTCCAGCCTAAACCTCCCCTGACACGACTTCAGGACATTCCCTCAGGTTCTGTCACTGGCCACCACAGAGAAAAGATCAGTGCCTGCCCCTTCTCTTCCTCTCATGAGGAAGAAGTAATACTGTGATGAGGTCTCCCCTCAGTCTCCTCTTCTCCAGGGTGAACATATCAAGTGATTTAGCCACTCCTCATACAGCTTCCTCTCTTTGTTGCCTTCACCAGCCCTTTACCATCTTTGCTGTCCTCCTTCCAACACTCTGTAATAGCTTAATATATTTTTTATATTGCGGAGACAACATAAAGGTGAGGCTGCCTCAGTGCAGAGCAGAGCAAGACAATCCCCTCCTTCGACTGGCTGATGATGCTTTGCTCAATGCCCCCAGGACATGGTTGGCCCTCCTGGCTGCCAGGGCACTGCTGACTCATATCCAACTTGCCATTGACCAGGACCCCCAGGTACTTTTCCTGTCACTGTTTTCCAGCATCTCATCTCCCAGTCTGTACAAATGTTCAGGATTGCCCCATTCCCTGGTGCAGAATCCAGCACCTCTCCTTGTTGAACTTCACATGGTTGGTGATTGCCCATCTCTCTAATTTGTCAAGGTCTCTCTACAGGCCTCACTGCTTTTGAGGGAGTCAAGAACTCCTGCCACTTTTGCGTCATCTGCAAACTTGCTCAGTATCCCTTTCAGTCCTGCATCCAAGTCATTTATGAAGATGTTGAGGGCCTGAGATGGAGCCCTGTGGAACCCCACTAGTGACAGGTCACCAGGCTGATGTCACCCCATTCACTATTACCCTCTGTGCTCAACCCATGAGCCAATTGCTCACCCACAACATGATGTGTTTATCCAGCTGTGTGCTGGACATTCTGTCCAGAAGGACACTGTGAGAGACAGCACTGAAAGCTTTACTGAAATCCCAAAGGATTACATCAACTGGCTTCCCCTGATCATCTAGGTGAGGTACTTTGCCATAAAAGGAAATCAGGTTTGAAAAGCAGAAATAATCCCCTGCTGCTCATGTTCCTGGTGATAGGGAGCAAGATACGTCTTCAGTCTCTCCTTTGGAGAAAAGAATAATACTTGACTTTCGGCTTGACAGCTGAAAAACGGTATTACCAATCCAGTATTACCAATCCAGTTTCTAGGATATCTTTTTTTTTTTTTTTTCCCCTCTTCAAAAGCACAAAGTGTTTTTTTTAAGTATCAAACCATATTGTTTCAGCCTATGAACTTTGGGAGTTACTTAGGAAACTCTAAAACAGAAATATTTTATCCAGATATAGATTGAAAAGCTTCCTTTGCTTGACATGGTACTGTAATTTCTTCATGTAAAAATCGTGCTTTCCCTTCTTACATTTGCCAGTATGAATTATTTTTTCTCTTTTAATTTTTCTCCTGACATAAAACTATTTGTTTTTTCTCTGCTCTGCATGGCATATTTGCCTGCAGTGTTTCTCTGTTATGAAGTTGGCTCTCAGCTATGATATTCATTCATGGATAAATGTCACTCTCATGTATTTTAAGAAACACTTTCTCTTTTATATTTTCTTCCAGTGAAAATAATCACTGCTTCTTCACAGGATGTAAATATTTTCTTTATAACTAGAGTGTGAATATGAAGCTGGTTTTAATCCTCGTGTCACTGAAATTCTGCTTAGCAACCACGCAGATCTTGTTTCCCCTATGTAATAACTGATTACTGCCTTCAGGCTGGGTAGAAAAGGAGCACCAGTTCTGATAATGTAAACATAAACATCTACAAGTCCTGAAATTAGCTCAGTAGGTTAGAGCATGGTGCTATTATTATATGGGGCCTTATATTTTTTTGATGTAAAACCCCTTCAATGAGCTTGTGAGGCGAGCCTGGGACCTTACACAAAGTCTACCTGGTCCATGCCAAAGGCCTTGCACAATCAGCATGCAATACAGAGCCCAAGAAATTGGCTGTTGCACCTTCCTTCTAACAATCCTGCCCAAATTCCAATTTGACTGCCTATTTTTACTACATCTCAGTATTATATTGCTTCAGCTTCCATTACCTGGTGAGTCTTCTGCGCCAGCTTCCCTCCAGACCCGTGTTATAATGGTATTGAAGCTTGCAGTCTCAGTGGGGAATGGGAAGCATCCCTTTCCTTATTTGCAGTCTTGTGCGGATGCAATCATGCAAAGGCAAAATTCAAGACTCTGTCATCAGCAGTCTAATAAAATTAATCTATTGACCAATACATTAAATTCTGCCACAAGTCACCATTCACAGTGCTCACTTACCAGAAGCTTCATATGGAGATGCAGCCTTTCTTACATGGAAGAGCAGCTACCTAACTGCAACAGACTAAGATCCTAAAATATTTAACAGTGAAGTCGACAATTTAAAATTCAATTTTGGATATGGTCTAAGTCTGAATCAGTAATTTTCCTCAGGGCCTGGTCATAATGAAGAAACATTTCAAAAGCATTGTCACTTCAACAAGAAATTACACTTATTCAGATAGTTTATCAATTTTACCTCACTATGAACAAACCTGTTACTTTGAATTTGTTTCACAGTAGCTATCTACTTGTTACTTGTTAGGTAGAGAGAAGCAAAGCAGAGAAGGAAGAAGGATAATAGGGTTTATATGTAGTCAACCAACTATAGCCCAGTTCCACTTTAGTTCTAGGTAAGGAAGAAAAACTGCTTTATTACTAACACTTCTGCCTACCTATGATCAGGTTAACTGCAGCATTTTAATCCTTCAGTACAAGAGGATTTAACCCTGAGAAAAATCCTTTGTAATTCTCTTACCTCTATAAATGGCTCCAACGTGCTTACCCAACAAGGAGCTTCCACCTCCTAACCATCAGTATGCTTGCAATCACATTAATAGTGAAGTAATTTTCTTTGAAGTCTTTCTACTGCAATCAAAACTTTCTGCCGGACCATCCATGTTGTACACACCTGTCACTGTTCTAAGCAGAGGGCTAAAACGACTCATAATTCATGATTAGAGCTACTCTCTGGACCTTTTATCTCCACTGAGGCAGTGATATAGCCAGATCTGTAAAGTGAGAGCCAAAACATGGAGCTCTGCCGCTTGAATGGCTATGCCATTTTAAGTTTTAATCATCATAAATGTGTTTCCTTCCTTCAAGACTACTGTGAGGTTTTACTTGTGTTGAAGCCCTTTCACAGATGGAAGACTTTACTGTATGAAAAACATAATTCCCAGGCTACAATGAGATTTTCCACAAAGTCTAAAGGAAAATCCTAAAGTAATCACTATACAAAACCAAAACGCAGCACTTAGGTTCCAATGCAATGTACTCAAGGATGGCAGGATGCTACAATTTAAATGTTTACTACCCAACAATTCCACATACTTACACCAAGCAATTGTCATTATTGAAGATATTTAAAATAGCATCTTATCTTTGAAATACTACTGCAACAGGAAAAAACCCAAAAAACTCCCTCCTCCTCCAAATCTTTTTTTTTCCTACCATCTTGTAGAGGGGATAGGAAACACTATGAACAAATAAAGGTTAAAACAATAATAATTACAGAAATTCTGTGTAATGATAGTAAAAAATTGATGTTTTAAATACAACAAAAACTAATTATACCCATCTAGCTCTTACATTGCACTTTTAGAGATAGATTTTGATCTGTTGTGGTCACAAATTGAGTTCAACTCATTTGTTTTGGATTGAATTACTTCAGGCTCACCAGCATTACCAAGATCAGAGGTTGATAAAGTGATTTGCCCAAAGGTAATCATGAATTTAAAACACTAGAGTAGAAATTGGAAGCTTTGCAACTCCTGACTACTCTTGCATTAGTTTTCATCAATGGAAAATGCAGAATATAATCTGATTCACTGGTGAAAATACTGGATTCTCCAAGTGCTCCTGATTGAATATTTAGACCACATCATATCGTCTCATTGTCTTATAGTGTTAGTGCTACACAATGTGCATAACACACACACACACACACATGCACACACACAAGAAAAGGGTTCAAGATCTCTGAAGAAATAGCAGAAATAATTTTCCTTTCTGGTGTGCATGAATTATGATACACAGTGAATTACAAGATTCAATTACATGCTCTCCACAGAACTCTGGCTTGCATAATACTTAGGGTGGGTGGTGTTCATTGAAAAGCAATGAGTCAATAGCTTGTTTTCCGCTAGTTGTTCAATGTTTGGCCTGAGGTTTTATTTACTGTACACAGGACACGGAAAAGTCTTAGGTTTTCTCATTATCCTTCTATTTTTTAAAATAATTGGTATTCAAATGTTTAAAATTATAAACATATTTACTTTTACAATATATTAACCAGATAGGCATATGACAACTTTAAAAAGCAGCAGCTGAGGAGTAGGGTATAAGATATAAATATAAGAAAATACATTAAAATATAATAAAAGAAATTAACTTGTTCAGAAGCTTTCTTAATTCGATGGTTTATCTTCTAAGATGCTGATTTGTCAGCTGTTTATGAAAACAGTTTTGATGAAACTGAAAGGAAGGATTTGTTAATTTTAAGAAGTTTGCTGTTTCCTAACCACCAAAAGCTACAGAAAAACTAGCTGTCAGACAGGAATGACATTCAGTTACAACAAAAGAGGTCAATGTTTCAAGTCTCTCACAGTCCCCAGGCTGGCAGGACAGCAAAACCAAGAGGTGATCAAAAATTCCAGGCAACTAGCCATCAAGCAGTTTGGCCTTCACCAGTCATCTTCACACATACAGATGAATATCTGCACGCAGCTGTGTACAAATGTGAGAGACCTTCAACAATCCAATCTGATGCAGAAATAGCGAGTTTTTGAAATCCCCTTGGTTAAATTCCCACATCTTGAAAAGACAGAGGAAAGCATTCCCTGCTCTTGATTCAGGAAGCATCATCTGTGAGAATATCCTCACTCTGAGAACTACAATTTAAAGCAAATTATTTCAGGAAAGGCCATGGAATTATGACTCCCACATCTCAGCTCTAGTCACTGCCCTGATCAGCTTCAGGGGAAAATCGTGCTTACTCCAAGCATGCCACAGGTCCAGTATAAAGAGAAGTTACAACGAATGTACTGCAAAAGCAATGGAGTGTCTCTACAACACATCTGCAGAATGTATTTCCCCTGAGGTGAATCTCCATAATAATGAAAGGATACGTGTGTCTGAGAATCAGGCTACTCTTATCAAACCATCAGCCTTTCACACAGGGTTGGAAGGGATCCATAAGGATCATCAGGTCTAACTCTCTGTTTTTGGCAAGCCTACATAAAACTAAACCACGTGGCTAAGAGTGTCATTCAGAGGCTCCACGAACTCTGACAGGTTTGCTGACCTGATCACTTCCCTGCTCCAGTGACTGACCATGCTCTCAGTGAAGAACCTTAATATCCAGTCTGAACTTTCCCTAATACAGCTTCATTCCTTTTCCTTGGGTCCTGATGCTGTTCCCCAGCGAGAGAGACCAGTGCTTGCCTCTCCCTTGCCTACTGAGAAAGATGTAGACTGCAATGGAGTCACACTTCAGCTTTCTCTTCTCCAAGCTGAACAAACCAAGAGACCTCAACCACTCCTCCTGTGTGGCCCTTGAGGTCTTTCACTGTCCTAGTGACTCTCTGCTGGACATGCTCTAGGAGTTTTATATCCTTCTTATAATGAGACAACCAAAACTGCACACCAGCACAGTGTAGTTTGTTCCAAAAGATGATGCTAAAGGCTATAGGACACCCTTTCCCCACCCTTGCCCCTATTATTATGTTAATATCTCTGATGACTTGGAGGACTTGGTGTACAGCATAGTTCTCACACAGCAAAGTCAGGACATGGTGAGTAGTAGTATGGGGGAATGAGTGCCTTGATCAGCTCTGACACAGAAGAAAATGTCAGTGGAGAGGGCTAAAATAGTAAATTACTGGATGTGGTTCCAGATTTACTTTGGAATCCCTTGTAAGCTGCCATAAACAATTTGTTATACATGCTTGCTAACACAACCACCATACCTATGCTCAGAGACAAACCAGAGTGAATTTGAAGATCCTGGTTGCACAGTAACACAGTTTATTTTTGGCCCTGTCTTTAGGTTGGACAACATGAAGTACTGTCCTCAAAACTGCATTCTGGAATTAACTGAAGTACTTCAAGGAAATTTTCCAGGAACACTTATTGATAGAGAAATCATCAGCTTCAGGGAAAAAAAACACCAATTCAAGTTATTACAAATTTTACAAAGCTATCATCAGTTGAAATTGGAATCATATGATATTAAGGTGCAACACTGATTTTATACATAATCATTAATTTAAACTGTGTGTGTAAATCAAAGAGAGATGTCAAACCTATGTGAATACCAACATTTCAAAACATTAAATTATCACTGTAAGTTAATATTGATATATTGATAGAGGACTATAAAAAAGACAATTCAGTTTGAATAACATATATAATTTGCTTCAGAATTCAATGTTGGACTTGTCAGTGGACCTCAAAGGGGAAATTATGACTATAGTCATAATAAGTTATTGCTATGCTGGAATTTAATTGTGGACCACTTCATTTATGCATTATGAAATAGATTTTCACATGCTCTTTCTTCAAAAGACATTACTTACACAGACATGTTTACAAAGTAAATGGAGGAAATGGAACATCAAGGTAGCTAGGGGTCCAACAGCCCCTGAGGCAGACAGTACACACCTTCCACCATGCCATGGTGCTTGTTGCATAAGGAAAGCTGTGTTTTTTTAACTGCTTACTGGACAGAGCCTAGCCTTAGGAGATGCTGAGGGTTGCAGCCTTGGCCAAAGCTCCTAGGCCCTGAGGCTCCACCAAGCACAGCCTCAGCCTTTGGGCTACCCAACTGCTCTGCTGGGTGTGGCCACTGGTACACCTGCTGCAGGACCAAACACATAGGCAGCTGCCAACTGCATGCTCCTGGATGTGCAGCATCCACTAGCACAGCACAAGGGGCAGTGCCATTAGGTCTGGTGGCTCACAGGACACATTTCCCAATGGGATACATTGTTCAGCCATGTTTCCATTGCTCGCTATGCTGCATGGTAGTTTTATAAATGACTTTTTGAGTGCTTGAGGACAAAAAAGCTGATTGCATTTTCTCTCCTGCCATCCCCCTCTCCAGTAACACACAACACATTTGTTCAGTGACTCATTAGCAAAGCACTCTTAAACATTAATCTAGGAAGAAAATCCTGTAGCAGTTCCTTCAGCTATTGCTCTGTTAACACTGGGAGTAACTAGTCTGCAGGCTGGAGATTGCAAAATGCTTTGTCCTTTCTACTTTGCAAAGCATTATAACTCATTAGCAAGCCCTTGCTAATTGAATTTGATTTAGTGTCAACACTGTCACAATCACACAGAAGCACACCAATAAAATTTCAATCCTCCTTGCTGTGATCATTAAGTCCAGTTGTCTAACAACAGGAGCTCTGCCTTTGTGGTGAGGGTTGTCAGATCAGACTCACAGGAGCTCTGTTTCAGTTGATATATGAAATAAATAAAAATGCCAAAGCTGCCATCTAAAATATAAGATTAATAGAGAAATTCATTAGTTAAAATGACACGCACAAATGCTGCTGTTGGCTGTTTTTTTGGTTTCTGATCTCAGCTACCCCCTTCAAAACACAAACCCCTGTAGCAATAGTCATTTGAAAGAATCAGTGTACTAGGAAAATGACTAGATTTTTTTTGCCATATAAATCTCCTGTCAAATAAACAGAATAAAAATATGAAAGGAAAAGATGTATTCAAAGTATGCCAGTGATAATGACAGATTTTTATATAATGAGCTTGATAGTAGAGTTAGGTTAGATATTCTTTTTTTTTTTTTTTTTTTTATTTTAAGGGGGGTTTTTTTGGCTCTTTGACCAAATGAAAAAACAAGCAGCAACAAATTGTTTCTAATACTCTGTCTGGGAGCTTTACTTAAATAATAATATCACTACTAGTGGTGTATACTAGTGTTATAATAAGATGAAACAAAAGAAAAAAAAAGCCTTAAGAACAAATATTATTTAGATTTTGAGCACTAATGAAACCAGAAGGAAAATATTCAAAGTCTGAAGGTTCTATGCAGAAGAATAACTGACTGATCATCCTTTCCCATCACTAACCTAAGGAGATACACTCTTCCTTTCTAAGACTAATAAGCATTTAATCAGTTACATAAGATAGTTTCTTCTCTCTCCTGATGGCGAAATTCATGAAGGTCTGGTGTTCATGATGCTCCATCACATCTTTTTATTTTAGCGTTTTACACACAGGCACAAACCTATCCCTCACCAAAGTGGCAGGGGAGTTTCTCTACCTCAGCAGCAGTATATTTAAATTTCTATCTCACAGACTTCAGGAAAGTGACATAAATTCTGGAATACTGTAATACTAGAAAACTGACAAGTCATAGTGCTGTAGTTGGGGGAAGCCTTATTGCCATCAGTCAGTACTGCACATATATTTTAACTCTTCTCTGGAATTTCACCTGAAAACTAAAAAAAACCAAACAAAAAACCCCCAAACCCAAGTGAACAAAATAAACAATCACTTGAACAAAACAAAGCCAAAACCCAGAGTGAAAATACTCAGATCTGATAACTTTATGTTGATCCTTCTTCTTGTCATTTTTCACAGAAAAGTTCCCACATTATGGGAGTTAAGTCATTATATCCTCAAGCATACACTATGAAATTCATATTATGTAATTTCACCCCATTTCTACTCCTATTATGACCATGTGTATAGTTTTTCTTACAGTTGATCCCAAATCTTCTCCAGATTAAAAAAGCCTCCCAATTTTGTGATGCCAGTATATCCCTAATAATCATGCCATAGTCATTAATGGTAATATTAAATAAGGTCAGCATAGAAATTGATGCCTGAGGAGCTCCTCTAGAAAAATTATTCTGTTCAGTCCACTACTTCATATCCCTGTCAGCAATACACCATTTACTTTCTCTTACACTGAATCCCAGAAGCCAGAGATGAAATAAGCAAAACTTCATACTTCATATTAATTCAGCTTTTACACTCTTCCACTGTTTATTCTCTTCTTGTGTTTTGAGTCATACTTATCAAACACTCTAAATTAATAATTCCCAGATGATTTCAGAAAAAAGTTTGTATCAAAAGAGTACATTTTCAGGGGTTATAGACAGCTTTCTATGAAGAGGTGGAGGCTGTTATAGTTTCAACACTCGTCGGAGTTCCTTCCTAAAAGCTTGGAGCCAACGCCTTGGTGTCTGTAAAGATGTTAACAAAGGGCATGATGAATATTCATGCCCTGATGTTGATCACTTAGTCAGGGCCTTTTGTTCTGGTCCCTCCGCACACAGGGAGGGGGAGGGCGGACGGCTCGGGGAGTGGGGGAAGTGGCCAGGGTTTCTGGGGTTTTTTTTCCTGCGCAGGCGCTTCAGGAAGTTCGGGGCTTTTCTCGGCGGAGTGATGCGGAGGGACACCGAGGTTCGGCATCACTGGATAGTCTGCACTGTGTCTCCCCCTCCCTAGCTCCCGTTCATCCATGGGCGACGGCGAGTGCCCCGGAAACCGCCGTGAACAGAAGGAGCCTTTTACCTGCAAAGCAGAGGCAGGTTTCTCTTCTGCTCTCGCCATTGACATCACTGGAGCTCCCCTGGTGACTGTGCTACTGCGTTCCCCGGAGAGCCCAGCCGGCCGGGCGCGACATCGCCACCTGCTGTCCTTAAATATAACTGCAGTCCCCCTTTTTTGGGGGGTAGCCAAAACACCTTTTAACTGTTTGCTTTGTTTTTTAAAGGGTTTATTACAAACTGTTGTTGTTTGGTCCTTTCTGGATATATATATATTATATATATATATATTATATATATATATATAGTGGTTAAGAACTGTTATCCTTTTCATATATATATATTTTTCTAATTAAAGTTCTGTTTTCTAAATTTAGAGAGGGATTATTTCTTGGCCAGCACAGATATCTTAGTTCTCTTGAACTAAGACAGAGGCAAATGAGGTAGGACAGGTCTCCCCACAACTATACTTTGCCATGCACATATGAGTACCTTGCCCTTAAGCTGAGCTCTTGTCAAGCTCTAACCCAGCACTGTTCTGTGCAGTGTGGACATACCTAAGTGTCTTGACACTATGAAAAGTCAACTGACTGATCATATACAGTTCAGGCAAAAAATTGTTGGAAGTTTGTCTTCTGATACCACCGTTCATTGGTGTCACACACTGAATAATTTTCAATAGTGTATAATTTCTTTTGGAACGTTACAGCCTCACATTTTCAAAAGCTTTGGTCATAAGAACAGTGGTGCAAACTATTGAGGAATATTTTGATACTCAGAGGGCAGTCCATTCAAAAGGTACATTGCATAAGTGCATCTAAAAATACTTACTGCTGGCCCAACACAGAACATATATACACCCTGTCTTGCAGAAAAATAAAGCAAAACAACACCTGAGATCTGCATGCTCTTCTGTCTTGCAACTCAAAATCACTGGGGTTAGCTCAAATTTTAATTTTTAATTTGTTGATGTTAAAATGCTATTATGTGTATTATTTAATCCAGGAAACCCCCCACATCCTAGGAACTCACTGGTCTTCTTCAGCCTATGACACATGCTCTGATGATCTTGAAGTCTTCTTTTTTTCCAGACAGGCTTTGGGTTCAACAATAAGTAAAATGAGTACAATGTCTGTTGGACAGTTCATTGGCTGGCCCATCAGATTCTGAATTTCCTTCTTCCCTACTGGGTTGTACATGACTCACCTTTGATAAGAGGCAATACTGGGCTGCTTACAGATTGCTTTCATCCGTCTCCTTCCTTCTTTCATGAAGGCTATGGGTCCTTACTCTGTGTCTATAAGAACATTCTTCCCTATCAGGATTTTCATGACAAATTGTTGCCACTTCCCCAGAACTGGCTTGTAGAAACTTGTTGGGAAATAAAACTCACAACCAGCTCTTTCCTTGTTCTCTTTTTCCTGTAATCCACCTTGAGTCACAAAGGTGTGCCCTTACTATCAAAATAATGGGATTGATTGATCACCTGATGTCTTTTGCCTCTGTTCTGCCTTGTGCTTAAAGGGACTCAAGACATTTCTGAATTTTTTCATCTTTTCCATATCAGAATCTCTGGGTGGGAAAAAAAGCTCAGAAACCTGCTTAAGCGTTTGCTCCCTAAGTGTGTGTAGGCTGCTGCCTCACTTCACTTTGCAACCGTCTAGACTATTCTGTGAAAAAATCTAGTTCTTATGTAAAAGAAACAGACCAGACGTCTCAGTTGTCTAGTATGTATTTTTAAACTCTGTAACTTTATGTCATTCTAGTTAGCAACAACCAAAACGAAGTATAAAAAGATGTCCATTTTTAAGCTGCTGAAATCCAACTGCTTACATAAGACATGACTAATTACCAAGAGGAAACCAAACTTCCACAGTACAGTTTTGCTGTTTTAAGTTCTGTTTCTCTCTCCCAATTGTCTAGCCAGAGGACCTAATTGCCAATTACCTGACTAGCTATGCAGGGATACAAAGAATTAGGTTAAGACAGACAAAGTAATATTAAGAAACAAGGCTGCTGTTTATCCTTATTTTGGTTTGATACTTTCTCATGTTTCTAAGATTTTTAAACATTTACGTTGAAGGATTACAGCTGTTTGTATGGCAGTTATAGGTACTTATAGGTAAAAAACTCCTTCTATTACATTTACAGATGATAATTGTATGCAATCTGGATTTTTTCATTGATTTCATTCCATTTCATCGATTCCTTCTCACCATGCATACCACACATTCTCTAAAAGGCCAGAAAGCAAATAGATAGCAAGCTAAGTTTCCCAATTTTCAGAAGAATAAAGATGATGAAAAGATCATAATAGAACAATTTAATCTCTCTCCTGGTCTAGAAAAGATTTTGCACTACATGTTCACTGCATCAAAACTTTACTCATAAGTAAAGATTATCAGGAATTTACATAGACATTTTAATTATTATCTCACCAAGACCTTGGTATTTTAACATGTCTGACAAAAACTCAAGTCAAAGTCAGAAGTGCATGGAGATCACATCTCTTTAACACTAAAAAGGATATTTCTAAGATAATTGCTGTAAAGCCATATGTCATTTCAGTAAATAAAACAGCAAGTATTAACAAAGAATAACTAATTTCAGACCTGTGATCTTTTACTCATGGTATTAATGTTCAAGAAAGTGTTAATGAACTGTACTGCATATATCATACATTGAAGATGCATTTTTGCATCCAAATCTAAGGATTAGATAGCACCATGGAAACACTTATGCCTAGAGTTACTGACCTAAGAGTGCACAAATTTAAAGAGAACTGCAAAATGAGGTTTTGCGTGATTGCATCTTCAAACCTTGAATGTCAACATATTTGGCATAGGGAACTTTATATTAAAAATATTCCTGAAGCTGTTTATACTGTGACCCATTCACAACATAGTTCATAAGTAGTTACTACTTTGGTTCAGTATGAACTCTTCACACAGCTGAAAGCTGAGGTACACAGTTTGTGAAGCCTGAAGAAAGGACACTGAAAAGATCCTGGAATGACACACTGATTTACAGAATACCTGCTTAGATTGAAAAAGGTCTCAAAAACATAAATAAAAACATATGGCTTCATCTCTACAGATCTACCAAAGCATCATATAAATGTATCTGTTCTAAACAGAGGAACAGAAACTGAAACCTATGTACAAAATCTTGAAACTGTCAATTCGAGTCACTGAAGAATATGATCTGAATCATGCCTGGCCAGGTACCTGGCTTCATCTACTGCAATCCACTGATTATGCAGGATTGCTGAAGTTGTTTTGGATATAGTGAGAAGGTATTTTGCTAACCTCTGAATATTTTGGATATTTCACAGGTTTTCTCATTCTGTAATAGGAAATTCAAGGACTCTTTAGACATATTCTATGAAAAATATGTCAGAGAGATGTATCAGCTTTAGAATCAGTCAGGACTTGTGTAAATAATTTATATGGATGTAGAAAAATCTAATTCTTTGTTCTGCTTCTTCCAAATAAAAATAAAATCTGTGCCCTCTCATAATGAAGATGATCTTCTCATTACTCACCCACTGGCTATTCTGTCCTGTTTAGGTTTATGCTGCCTCAAACTGATACTGAAATACTTCTTGCAGTAGAGATTTGAACTATATTATACCAAAGTCCATCTGGCTAGTTTAGCCTCTATCAAAACACTGTATTTGCCACAGAAGAAGGTTTTGCTAGTTCTCACTTTCCCTCTTCACGGCTTTTGGTTCTGATACAAATATTCTATTCTTGTAAATTTGGCACACTTGTTCACAGAGGCAATTTTGATTCTGAATATTATGTATTTTCACATTGAAAAGTATAAAAATAAAGATCGCTGTACACGTTTCATCAACTCAAAAATTTAGAAATCTCAATGAAACAAAATCAATTGCTTTTCAAAATGCTAGAGTTGTCAAACTTATTTCACCACTATTATCATTGGTGCAAAGAAAGTTATTTCAGTACATTCTATCTCATTGAAATACCAGCTTATTTCACAGTGTCATGCCTCAGATTTGATTTTACAATATGACAAAATTGAGACTTTACAGAGGCATTAAATTAATTTAGAAGATCCTAAGGCACAGGGTTTTTTATTCCCTCAGACTTTAAAGTGCTTTGTTTTGGTCTTGTTTGTTTGTTTGTTTGTTTTAACTTGGGTTTAATAGCACTTCAAATAATAGCAACACTTAATAGGGCTACAACTTGTCCACTGAGACAAACGGTTTTGGTTCTTAAGCCAGTGTTTATCAACAGTTTCTAATCACTGCCTGCCAATTCTGGCTGAGCCCCACAAGTTACTAGGTGATTATACTTAGAAAACACAGTTTGCAGTTTTCCATTTGCTTTAATTTGTTGCTTTAAAGTTATGAAGCTTTCTGACTGACGAGATCTCTGTTGTGGTGGGTCCCAGCTTAATTGCAACACTGACAATTTCCTCTTTCCTTGAGCACTCTCAGAGTTTAGAGACTAGCACAGGCATATACTGTTACTTAATTAATAATATATTACAGTTATTTCAGAAAATGTCTATGAATTCTTCAGGCCACAGCATTTCTGTTAATTGTCTAATAAACTAATATGCATTATGAGCCCTATGAAAGGTGTGGGTCATTCACATGTTCTGGAAAACCTCTTCTATTTTAATACTATGACAACACAGCAAGTAATTCCATGTCTCTCTACTGATGTTACAAACAAGCGAAACTGCAGGACAAACCTTTTTATGTATTTATTTAAATGTTATTTAAAAGAGAGAGAACTCAGGTTCTGATTAGAAATTTACAGTGGTAATGCTCAGTCAGAATTATTTTTTCACAGATTAGTTATAAAATAGAATACAATGCACCCTTTTTAAGGTACTGACTGATTTATTACACCACCTGGAATAAGCTGTACAAATTGCTATTAGCTGTATGATGTCATGGGTATTTACGCAATTGCAAATGTGAAGTTTACAAAACAGTATGTAAAATATAATTTCTTTATATATATAATTTCTTTATTTACAGGCTAGATCATTGAAACCAGGTCACTTACAACAAGGCCAAGTTTTGTCTAAAGTTTCTGTCTTTCTGTATAAAAATTCATTGTATTTGTTGATCCTTGTTGACTTTTCATGGTGGAAAACAACTTACTGTTTGTTTGTTTGTAGTATTTCTGATCTGAAGTTGTGGGATGCTCTTTCTCTTTTAGACTTTAGCACCCAGAAATCACCTAGATGTTTGCAGATACTGTCATATAAAGCATATACTAGCCATTGAATCTCCCCAATGGGGAAACTGTTTCCAACAAAATACTGACACTAGTAGCCCTGACAAAACAAAACCTTCTTTGCTATATGACTACAGCTCAGTGTGACAATTGATTTTCTGATTCTACCACATTTTATATTCCCTTTATTAATCCTTCTGGTTCCAACTTAAAACTAACTATACTAACTAAAAAGTTATTTTCCACAATTACTCTTGCAGGAGGCTAAAATCATGGAAGCAAAGGCCATCTATTATTTACCTTGATAAAGTCCAGTGGGATTCACTTGACATGGTTTCCTACAGTAGCTAAAATACTTTATATTGATAAAGAAGCACACAAGAGCCAATCTGGTTCCATCCAGTGGAAGTCATTTGGACCTGCTTGTAATTTAAATGCTTATAAAACAGTAACAACCCTCACATTAATTTACATATCTGCTATAGTTTCAGAATCTCATTGGAATTCCTTCCAGAGCTTGGAGCTAATGCCCAGCATGTGCTGGTAGCTAACAAAAGGAATCACGAACATTTGCATTTCGATTTGATGGCTGAGTGGAGACCGTTTTGTTCTTTCCTCCTGGGCTGCAAGGGGTGGGGGTTGTGGCTTTTGGGAGAGCAGTTCTTCAGGGTTTTCTTTGGCTCTGCTTCTCCCTTTCCCCCACCCCTGCCAGTGCCGGGGAATTTGGAGGGAGGGATTTTTGTTTTTTTGCTTCCTTCTGCCTGGGCTTGCAGATGCCGCCCACTCTGGTAGGGTAGCTGCTGCTGGTTTTGGCCCTTCTCCTGCCTGCTCCTGCCTACCTGTGCCTCCCTCCAACCCACCTTCTGCCTGCAGGGGTCGGGCCCACTGCGGGAGCTGCCACGAGGATGGGAATGTGCCTGTTTTGCACCTCACAGACAGCACCCCCCCCCCCATGGTCTCTCTGCTCATCAGTCCTGCGGGAACTTTGTCGAGGCTGCTGTGTCAGCTGTTGGTAACTACAACCATTCTCAGCCCAGCAGCAGCAAGAGAGAGGGGCCGCAGCTGCACAGAGGACCTCCAGCCACCTGAGGCACAACATCGCCACCTGCTGTCTCTAAATATAATTGCACCCTTAGGGGAGCAGAAAACTGACTTTTTTTTTCATTCAAAGGGTTTATTACCAACTGTTTGCTTGGTCCTTTTCTGGACATACATAGATAGATGGATATATCGTGGTTAAGAACTGTTATCTTTTTATATATATTTTTCTAATTAAAGTTCTGTTCTAAATTTAATGAGTGGGGCTGTTTCTACTTTTTTGGTCTGGACTTCTTGGGGGAAGAAGGCCTTTCCTTTTTTTCTCTCTTGGCCAACATGGATATCTTAATTCTCCTGTGAACTGCGACAATATCCAACCATAACTGATCATTAAATACTGGCTAAATGTGCCTGAATATTGGCCAAATCCATGTCAGGGTAGGAGGAAGCAGAAAATTACTTAGGAACTCTGTAAGATTGAGCTTAGTTCCACAAAAATCAGTTTTTGCAGAATTGGGTTCCCTACCCCACCCCAGTGACAGTTTTTTGAGACTAAGTAATACTTTCCAAATGACAAGCATACCACTGGATGGAATCAACAGGAACATTTTTCCTAAAGGTCCTTTGTTTAATACTTGTTATACTTGCATTGTAATATAAAAAGTTTATGGTAATTTAGGAGGGAAAGAGTTATTATATTAATTAGATAACATAAATCTATGTGTTTACATTTAGGCAACATTTGTGTGCACGTATCTATATACTCTCACACACATACATTCCTCACTGCATAATTTTCAGAGATATGAATCACTGCAGTGGGCAAGAGGAGAAAGGTGGTGGTCTTGCCCTTTTCAAGTGTACACTGTCCTTTTGTAAGAATTCTCTACACCCAGTAAACCTTCCAATACATGCCTGTGACAGTGAGGCTTGTCACTACTCAAATGTGTGTACCTGACCATAAGTACTTGACCTGCAAAATCCATGCCAAGTAACACTCAAGACTTCAGATTCACACCTGTAGTACACTAATATTACATTGACTTTAATGGAGCTACTAACTCACCTCAGCTGAAAGCCTGGCCAAGTATACTTTTATAACTTCACATTTGAGAATGTCAAGATTAAAAATGCAAGTTTTTTTAAAAAAACTAGTGTAGAAGATATTACCAAAATGTTGCATAATTTGTTAAACTAGTTACTTTTGAGTTCCACTTTATATTCAGGTAAAAAAACCTCCAAACAACTCCCATCCACACCTCCCCATCCAAAAAAAACCCAGCAAAAAACCTTGACCAAAACAAGCACACCAAAACAAACAAAAAGCCTTTGTTTTTCCAAGATATGAGCAGTGAATTTATAACTGTGTAGTTAAGCCTTTCAATCAGCACATGAATCTGAATATATGACCATCCTGTACATCATAATATTCATAAGATAGATTATTTATGAGTACACTACTACTTTCATAGCGTAGCAGCATTACAAGGACAATTTTCTAAATGTCTCTGATGATGACCTAACCTCCCCTTCAAACATTCACTGTAAAGCATCTACACAGAGTTGAGTATATGATGGTGGCAGATTGCATGACATAATAATGCAGCATTTGGGTTTTTTTCCTGGTTTTTTCAATTATGAATATATAGACTAATGAATTTCATTGTTTGGATTCATAAGATGAATTTCAGAACATCAGAGGTTTAGAAATGGTTGCAATATATTAATTTTTCTTCATGACTCAGAGCAGCATTTTGTATTTGAAAAGTCCCAGAATGTTAAACAGCAGAACACTTCTAATTTGTTTCTTTTTTTTTTTTTTTTTTTTTTTTAAATTATAAGATTGAAAGCTATAGGTTGCTTATTATGAGAAGAAATTTGTTACGTTCTCAATGGATCTTGTGGGGAGAAGTGATAGTTCTGTTTAAAACCACATTAATTGTGTCACTTTCCTGTGTCACTAAATAAGAAATATCATCATCACCATCATCATATCAACTTTAATTTCTGGATAATTAATGTAAATAAATGTTGCTGCCAAACACATAAATGAAGCGGTTTTTATCATATTCATTTTTCAAAAAGCACTGTCTCTGCTGAATTATATTTAATTTTGCATTCTACCATATCATACAGATTCAATATCATAAGTGCAGACTAAATTTCGATATGTGTTTTTAGGTGTGGAGATGGGAGGACAAATGAGGCTAGTGACAAATAAGAAAAAGGATTAACATGTTTTGCTACTGAAACACTATAAATTGTTTTGCAATTTACCACATACAGTGTAGCTACATAAATTTTAATCAGTTAAAATAAAAATTGCTAGTTACAAAACTTCTGAAAGTGTTTTATTTGGAGACACCTAAATAGGTATCCTCTATAACAGATCAGACAAAAAAATCCCCTGCTTTCTAGCACTTTCAGTTGTTGCACACAAAATATAGTCCTATTCTGCAAGAAATACCAACAACATGCAGGTGCCAACTTTCAGGATATTTTAAGAGGTAGTCAAAACGTTAGATGACCTGGTCAAAATGGAGGAGTGAAAAAAAAAAAACCAAAACAAAACACCAAATGAACAGAAAACCAGCTAATTGAACACATCAGATTGAAGTGTGAGGAAGAATAGTTGGCTGATAATAACCTAACAATTACACTACAGTTGTACACAGTCAGTTTTTAATTTTTGCATTCTATAAATTTCAGAAATTGTTCCTGAATTGTAAAATAAAATAATTTGTGGACGGATCTGATAAGTCTTCAGACTTAGCAAATGAAACATTTAGCAAATGAAACATTTCCTCTGAACACCTCTTATTCTCACATCTGCAAGTAATAGCAGTTTCTGCATTCCTGTAAGTAAGAATATCTTGAATCATACATACTCCACTGTGTGTGATTTTAGCAGTAACTTTTGAGTTTAACATCTTCAAATGGCTTGATATAGTTTAAACTAGTGACTCTGAATACCAGGTATTAGCTAAGGCTTGCATCCAGACACAATTCTGGAAAAAACCCCCATTTTTGCGCTTTGTACTCCTAGGCAATCCACAGAAGAATCAAGATACAGTTTTGAAATCATATTGTATTTTTGCCTGCCCTTCTTTTTGGTGTTGCTATAACTTTTTTTTCTTGATGATAAAAAAATCTGAAATTGCTCAACGATTTAGCTGAGTATAAAAATGTAAAAGTATAGTTCCAATTCTCCATCACAACTCTTCTTTAAAATATTGTTCCTAACCTTCTAACCATTTCAATTCAGTAAATTTTACATGGCTCTAAACATTTCTCGGAGTATACATTTTGACCACAATTATATGACAACTATTTAATTATATAATTTCCACAAAAGTAGCTGAAGTGATAAGCATAATTTAAGTAATTTAAAATAATTGCAGATTCCATTAAAGATTTTAAAAGATTACAAACAAGATGAGCTGAAGGCAAATTCAAGGCCAAGTATCACTTTTAAAGAAAAAAAAAAAAGCGGGCAAGGAGAATAAAAAAAAAATTCAGTTTAAAATCTTCAAGTATTTAGACTTTTTTATTATTTTTAAATATTATTTATTATTTGTAAATATTTTTTCCTGCTTTTTTGTATTTCAAAAGGAATGTTTTTCCCCCTTGTTCTGACTTTCTTGGGCACCACTGTATTCAACATTGCAATACAAACATCTGAATCCTTTGTGGAGCTTTCTGTCAGCTGAATCATTTCTACTGTTTCATGGAGACACTGTCTGCCCAGGAACAGAGGGACACTACATTCACTAAGTGAAAACAACTCACCCTAAAACTTGTAATTAAACACTTAAACTCTTACTTGGAAAAACATTTTTAAGGCTAAACTTAAGAAAACCCCATGTCAACATGAGTTAACATTAGTAACAAGAATATCCAGCATACAACACAGTACGCATTGTAATAACTTTTTCCTGTGAAAAATTTATACAATCATCCCAGTATGAGTGTAATTCCTTTCTTTGCATGAAGCCCACATAAATAACAAGATGAGTAGGCAGGGAAGAGCCAAATGTTTTCACAAATTCAAGCACTGTAGGGGGATTATCGAAAATTACCTTCACTTCAGATGTTTATATAGAAAAATGATCCTTAAAATGTGGTAAGAATTTGAACATTTTCCAAATGCTGCATTCTAACATATAACTTCTTTTATGCCTGGGCAAATGTTATTCACTGATTTAAAAAACAGGCCATATTTTAACCAATTGACCAAACAACATTGATTTCAATAATCCTATAATTTTTCACAGCATCTCACCCACTAACTGGCATTTTCCCACCATTTTTCCTTTATATTTATTTGCAATAGAAAAAACCCCCAAACCTTTGCCTTCAATATAGACATGTAAGTATAATAAAAATACACTCCTCTGCATTTTCACCTTTGTAGAATAAATAGTAACAACCAAGAGAAAACTCTTCATTCACTGTTATTTCATCACAATCATTTGTATTTGCTGCTTATTGGAGCACCATATTTAGAGTACTAATGGCTTTGTATTAGTCCCTATGCATCCTCTGATACTACATACTTTTGAATCATTCCAAGGTACCTTTTTTTTTTAACTGTTTAAATTAAGAAACCATTAAAAAAAATAATATTCCTCTTTAAACCCATATTTGGACAATATGAGTTTAAAGGTGAGCTTTTCTGAACTGCATGTTTATCCTAGCTGTCTGTAGAACAACAGATTGACCATGTTGGATGTTAAAGGTCAATAGCAACATCAGCAGTTTCTTAACCATTTATATTTACAATTTACCTATTATAAGGAGGGACAAATGTTCCATTGGCCAGCTGAGCTCTGTCACTCAGCAGAGATCAAGAAACCTGTCCTGTGCTTCCAGGGAGATGTTGGCATTAAGAATGATAAAGACCTTGGCACAATCTTTTCAAACTAATCAAATGAAGCTTCTTAATTGCTCAGAAATTCAGTGTAGCATTGGTTAATTCCATGATTTCCTTCAAAATACTTTATTTGAAAATCTAGGCTGAAATGACATTCAGTCAGAAGACAGATGACACTAGAATACATGATTTTAGTGGAGTCTAGTTAAATCTTGGCAATACAAATACAATAACTGACAGGATTTTCAGACTTAAATATTTATTTTTAAAGTCCTAAACTCTGTATTCAGACTGATGTATGTCTTCTGTGGAAACCTCTGATAAGCTTACAGATACTAATTCTTTCTTTCTGATGTACACAAGCTACCCTGCCATATCCACATTCAGAAGCAATTAAACACAGCATTATTGCCAACACTCTTGTTGGCAGTTATTTTCAAAAAACTGAGTCCAAGCTCTAGCTTGATTATGTGGTAGTATAAGCAGTACAAACTGCCAGCAACTAAAAATCATAGTCACTTAACAAAATACTGCCTTCCTGACCACAAAGGCTTTCAGAGTTACATCTCCAGTTATTAGCTCCAGACCTGTAATTTTTTAAGTAACATGTGTTCATAATTTTTGCAGTAATTTAGATCTCTTTCTACTTCTTTGTGGGTTTTGTTTGTTTGGATTTTTGTAATTGGTGGTGGTTTTTTTTAACAACAGAATTTTACCTTCTTTATGCACTCTTTTAGGACTAGTTAAGTTCATCTCGAAACAGCTCTTGAACACAAGTCCTTTTACAGCTGGATAAAACCTGGTAAATCATAAGGGACAAAGATCTCTACTGTCATGTGTGCAAAAAGATTTACAGTCACATGCTGCATTGAGCAGCACTGTTGAACAGAACATAGCATACTGCATTTTTGACAGGCTGAAAGAAACAACATGCCAGCTCTGATTTCAGACCTGCCTAGAAGGCAGACTATGTTCTATCTTTAGCACATCATGAAGTCAAGCAGTCAAGGGAACAGACTAAAGAGGAACTGGGAAAGAAAACAAAGTTCAGTCTAGTTTTGTTGTTGTCCTACACAGTATTCTCAGCTTCAGCCTTTTCCCATTTATATGTCTACCAGAACGATCACGTGAGACTGTTTCACTTTAAACATGAATAGTAATGCAAGCAAGATTTTGTGTAAAGCCATTTAACCCAAACTGTCTGGGGAAGAAGGAAGAAAATGTCACCCAATCTCTGTTGCCAAAGTACTTTTGGATCAACATAACACCCAGGTTAGTTTTTCAAATACTTTCTGTTTCTTCTGAACTATCTGCATTAATACATTCTTTGACAAAAAGGTAACTTATCTACAAGTTTCAATCAGATAAGGATTCTGTGAAAGGAATAGTGGCCTCCATTTATTTCTTAAAGATATTCAAACACGATTTTCAAAGAAATTAAATCTTACTAGCAGTGTGTTTTGTCCTCACATTTACTATGGTGTGCAGAGGAGGAAGGATTCAAAATTACGCCACCTAGGTGAAATTGTGACTACAACCCTGAACATTCAAGAAAAATAAAATGAACACCAGAAGAAAAATTAAAATATTTATATGCATACAGGACAAGACAAAACAAAAAAACCAAGCAGAATATAGTCTGACCCATATTGTCTTTCTTATGATATAGGCATAATCAGTGAGGATGATAGAGAGAATGTATAGATTATTCTTAAGAATACACACAATTTTCAAAAGTTTTACATATTTTGTATGAATCTAGATCATATAAATGACTTCTAGAGTGAAGCTGATATACAACTGTACTGTCAAAGTACCATATGGTCAAAATGGCATTTGGAGGTCTCAGTGTACCTTCTGAGATTGAGACATTTAAAAGTTAATGGCAACTTTTTAGTAGTTTGAGCTTCTGTTCATGCTTCATCAATACATGACCACACTTTATATAATCTAGCATAAAATTTGGCTTAGATTGTTTAGGGAAGTAGTTTATTTAAAATCGCCAAATAGAATGATAATATTTATTTAAAAGTAGTTATATTGCAGTTGAACCACACTCTAAACACCAGTTTCAAAAAGCCCTAAATTTTGGTGAACTGGGAAGCTAAACCCACATTTTGACTGAAATATTATGCAAAAACATGAATCTCTTCCTCATCTGGCCAGAACAATACATGACCTCTTGATGTACATCTGGATGCAATGGCATGGATTGCCCTCATTACATGCATATTTACTGGTGAGGAGGGGAAATTTTTAAAGAGACAGCCATTCACCTGTAAATGACAAAGTACCTACATCTTTTCATATACATAATTTTCTCTGATCACATCCAAGCCTCTTTCCCTATGCCTACATTATGGTTGATGACAAAAAAGGCCTCATTCTTGGAAGTCACATTTCGTTGACTGAATTACAGGGAATTGTTTAAAAAAATGAAGTTATGCAGGCACCAATTAAATTGCATTACACTTAGGAAAGTAGGATATGTCATATAGGATCAGAAAGAAGAGCGCAACAAGTTTCATATCCTCCTTCCACAGAGGACTGTCCTAATTCTTCGGAGCAATGTAACAGCACCCAAAATGTCACAAATCTCTGCCCAGGCTTAGTTACAGAACTGATAGAATCACAGAATCATTTATGCAGAAAAGGAGTTCTGGAGTCATCTTGTCTAATCTTCTGCATGAAGAGAGAACTGAACAATGACTTCCTGACTCCCAGCATCATCTACATGATATCAGAACACAGAACTTTTCTTATGACCTTTTGTAATGCATATATACAAGCTATCAATATTTCTGGACACAAAATGGTTCAGTACTACTGTCAGGTAGTACTACCTAAATACACACTTAAGCTGACCTCTCATTTTATCTGTGAATGCTGCATAACCCAGTTTCTAGCACTATATAATGTACTTAAAGGTTTCCATAGATCAGTACATTGGTTGGCTATGACTATGTGAATTGCATTATTATTATTACTATTATTATTATTAATATTCTTGGAAAGCATTTCTGCTCTACATGACTCCCAAAATTTTAGTCTCCCTACTTTCTCCCCAAAAGACAGAAAGGAGCTAAAGAGAGGTCCTATCTCATTAAAGGTTATCAAAACTTAATTTGGGAAGTATATGACTGCAGAAGAATAAAGACAGAAGACCTGATTTCTTCTTACCTTATTTCAGAATAAATTAATTTCCTTATTGTAGGAAATACCTGGAATATTTTCCTATTTTGTGTTTTTAGAAGCACATATATAAATCAGACTTTCCATTGCATTTACTTTCAAAACTGGTTCCATCTCTGGTTTCAGTGAAAAGCAGAATGTAGCCTCTCATCTTCAGCCCACCTCCTCTAATACAAACCATAAGCCATTTCTAAGCACACCAGTGACTTTTTTTTTTTTTTTTTTTTTTTTTTTTTTTTTTTTTTTTGCTTAGGGATTTATATTACCAACTATTCATTGCCTTAGTCAAATGAAAGGGAACTAAAACTATTCTCCTAAGTGAAGTTTTCTGTTCTGTGAAAAAGCTTACCAAGAAATGGATCAAGGGAGCAAGAACAATAGGCATTTCACATTGCATGGAAAAAGAAATCTTTTATAAACAAACAGTTTATGTTCTGCATAGCACATATCCAATGACTCTTTGATTGTGTACCTGTGATTACTGTGGGGATAGTGATTATCTCCTTTGTAGAATGTTCTCACAGATTTGCACAATGACTTAATGATCACAGGCAACAGGAACACTTCCTTTTTCCCCTAAATTTCACACTCTTCAAGACTCAGATCTTGCCCAGGCACCTCCCTGGGATAGTTATGGTGCTCTTGCTCAAGTTTTATATCTTGACTAGAACCCTTCTGTGAACTAGCATTTGTTATCAGATCTTGTTTTCTTTGGCACAGCTGACCTTGGACACCAAGCAGAAATGGTGCTCTTCCTTGCACAGTGGTTGGGTGTCCGTGAGTCACAAACACAGCACACGCTAAATAATCCATCTCTCATGGAGACCCTGGAAGTGCTGGAGTGACTCTGTGTTTCTCAGTTTTCGTACAGCCTTCAGTGCAACTGAGAGCAGCATGATAACATTTTACTCCTTCCCAAAGAATGGATGCAGAAGTTGGGAATGTAATGACAAGAAGCAGCAAAACACTCAGTAAATCAAAAAGCATGAAATGTAGGAATTTAAAATACCTTAGAACACCCTTCAGCAATTAAAGGTGAAGCAGTTAAGCAAAGAAAGGTGTTTCAGCCATCTGAACACCTAAAAATAAGAACACTTTGAATACATATTTGCCTTTTGAAAATGGAAAGTAATTTGAGGAAAAATTATCTCATGGATTACCTCCATCTTTTAGAAGGAAACATTTGGGGACTAAGTATAATGTGTTTCCCTTACCAGTGTGATATAAAAGAACAGGATGTATTTTTGACCCAGCTTTATGATTTCTAATGTTGATTTTGTTGCATTTTGTCTATTTAGCCCTAGCAAACTAGGCATGTGAGTATTTTTCATACTAAGCTATACAATATTAATCCACAACTGCTTTTCCACGTCTTGCAATGTAGCATGTTTCTAGGATGGTGAAGTGAAACTGCTCTTGCACAGGGATGCTTGCTGAGTAACAAGCAGTTAAGATTGAAATAAAGGTCCTTCTCACTTCTGTAATTTAAAGGTTAAGAGATGCTACTTTTCACTAAAACTATCTGCTCTGGACTTCTTCAGATTACACCATGATTTGGCAATAAATGCAGAAGTTAAAATATTACTTTTCTGGTTTTCTTGAAAATTTAGTAGATTGTTCTGCTAGGAAGATAATTATTCTCTCCACTTCAACAAAACAAAAAACTAAATCCACCTACTTCGAAGTATCAGGTGGAGAGTACTTTGCCAGCTTGTAAGAAGCAATACTTCAATAGTTCCTTTTTTAATATAATATTAATTTTACAGAACACCCAAAGACAGTTCATATTTCTGGTCAAAAAGAATGATAAGTGTCTGCCAAAGGGTCTTATCCTACTACTGGGAAAGAGAGTCTCAAAAGCATCCCTCCTAAATAAATCTTTGGAGAACTGAAATCAGGTGGAGAACTCAAGTCAGGTTGATATTTCAGTATTCCACAGTAAATATCATTAGCATTGTGGTGCTGTAAGTAATATCTTGCTTTGATTTTTTGGTTAGCTTAGGTTTTGTTATGGTGGGTGATCAAGAAATGATGCTTATTTAAGTAAGTGTTCATGAAAAATGGCTTCACTGTGAACTACACCAGAGATATCATGGTATTTTTGAAAGGAAGAAACTATGTGGTCATTAGAGTCCTTCCATTCTCTCACATGCTGCCCCATGTTTTCTGTAAGCACTGGAATGCAATGCAGATTCATCCCTAGGTTTCTCTTCTAAGGACAGTTTCCCTACCTGATGTAGAAGCATTTAGAGTGTTATACTTTTTTCTTCACCTTGGACTCAATTTCTTTCCTCCACCTGCTCAAAGCAGGTCATCCTCATGAACTAAGGGGAACAGGATGGATCTTTCTCTAAACATTTACACACCCTGTAACACCTCTGGAGGCTGGAATTTTTTAATTTACTTTTAACTCCTACTGCCACCGTCGGCTGAACTGCATATGCCTGAGGTTCTCCAAGTCCTGTACAAAACAATTAACCAACACCTTGTCAGATAAAGTAAAAAAATAAAAATAAAAATTTGAAGATTATTTATTAAAACTTATTGAGGGAAGGCAAATCCCAGACTGCCTCCAGAGTTATCCCTTATGAGCTGCATTGTTTAAACACCCTCTTAGAACCACTGGCATGTGTACATTTTGAATATGGCCATAATGCTTCAGAATTTACAATGTTGCAAAAGCACATTATTTCTCACAATTAAAAAAAATCAGCAATAATAATTTCAGATCTGATGTCTTATTTCATATCAATTAAAAATATTATTTCTACCAAGAGTCCAGAATTAGGTATAACAAATGTACATTGATGAATTAGGCATTTCAGTCTATTATGTTCACTAAAAAAAATGAAAGCTTTTAGTCTTCACCTCTCATGAAGAAAATAAGTCACTGCAAGCATTTGTTCTCCTTGCTACACTGGTAGCCCAGATCATCATTACAACCAATGCCATTTCAGGCCTAGCAAATCAGGTATCCAGAACAATACACCCTGCATAATTAATATATTGACAACTGAATTTTCTAATACTAAAGAACTGCTTAGCTGCCATGCCCGTCTAAGTGACTAAGACCATACTTTGTGATGTGTGCTTTTATTAGTCACTCTCACTGAGCAGACTCCTAAAGTAGAGTGGTATTTTCTGAAATCCTGCATACTGGCACTTCAAAAAGTAGCAACTATCTCTTGAGCACATAGAGCTGTTTCGTGTCCAACTTGGAGTTTGTGATCTCTACCAACAGTGAAACAGGATTTTCAGCCAGTGGATGACAGTCTTGGAAACTAGCTGAGACTAGCTAATTATAAGCAAACTGTATTTAAAATAATAATAATAATAAAAAAAATAATAATAATAAAAAAATACAGTGGTCTACAGATTAGTGAGTAGTCTGTGAGGCTCATCCTTAGAAGCCTGCAGCTGCTCCAAAGAAACTAATACTTTATTATCATTCATAGGTTATTAAGGAAAGAGTTTAAATAAAAGTTTACTGCTAGGGCTGAATAGTGATCCATAAAAGAAATCTGAATACATATTAGGTACAGTGATCAGAAAAAGTTTGAGAACCATCATATTAAATGCAATGTCATTAACAGTCTTTACTTCATAATCCCATGCTGAATACCATGGGCTGATGTCCATTAGATTCACATCACGCAACAAAAAACAGAATAAGTCTAACTTTAAAGTATTACAAACTTCTTTATTAATTTGTCTTTCTATAAATCTCCTACCAGTTTTCTGACCTGGAAAATTATTTTAACTAACACTTTCAGAGGAAACCATAAAACTGACACAACTATTTTTCAGTGTTTTCAATATAATATGTTAGGGAGAAAAGTACACTTTGTTTGTGCCCCACACCAATTTTTTGTCAACAATAAAGATGCTTGAAAATCCACTTATTTTACTTATTTGTTTTATTAACTGAAGTTCTATATATTTCAACTTTGTATCCCTATTTTTATGGTTACTAATGGCTTAATTCAACATAAAAACATACAAAATTCACATATTCTTCATCAGCTCCTTGAAATATCTTGTTTCTAGAATGTCTGGCCAAGTGTCTCTAAATAAGAGCCAGTGTCTTTAACTGAGATGGGTTTTCAGACATGTCCAAGCCTTTTAGTAATTCCAGTTCTACAGAAAAGCAATGTAACATATACAGTTACTTTTAAAATATCTCTTAGCTATATCACTAGCTTGTAAAACCAAGCCATTTTCACTGAAGTCAAAGACAACGACTGGTACTTATCATCTCTATACTACTCTTCTCATGATCATCTCTTTTTTTTCTATCAATTCACATACCTGAATTTTTGTCTCAAGACTGAGGTTTTCAACTTCACATTTTAAAGGTTATATATATATATATATATATATAACAAAAGGGAATTTCTTTCTTAATCAGTCCTGAGCTCAGAGAAGAAAAACACATGAAAGAAAAAGAAATAAACATTATGGAAAATTCATCTTGAAAGGTTTCTTTTCATTACTTCCTTGCTTTGCATCTTTTATGTATCTTGGAAGACAGAGAAATACATTATGTTTTCTGGAGAAAAGATATTAGTGGGGGTGTGGTAAAAAGTAATGGAATGGGAAAGGCTGCTGTTTTCAGGTAAAAAACCCGCATGTTTTCCTTGTACTCTGGGGTTTCAAAATGCCAAGACTGTGATGTATGTGTGACTGACTGGTTACAAAGCCTGCTGAACTATATGGAGGAGAGAACTTGTCACTGCACAAGCAGAGAGATCAGTCAGATATAGTGATAGAGTGGCTGCCAAATCAAACTCTGAACCTAGTTTTGAGGTTAAAAAACCAGGAAAAAACAAAGATGTCCTGACCCAGCTACTTTTGGAGAAAAAAAATCTCTTAGAACTCCTGTGGTGCTGTGCTCTCTCTTCCGGGGCAATTAACAGTGATCCTGGAGTTATTTCATAATCTCTCCCTGTCCCTGCAGTGCACTCAACAACACAGTTCAGCAGAGCACAATGTGGTAGCAGGTATCTACTTCGCCTTCACTTCTCAGTACTGAAGATATTTGTACAGCTAAATGTGTCACTACCAAATCCACAAAACAGTAGCACTGTTAACATTATAAATACTGTTATAATGCTCTAAAGGAGAACCGCTGCTTGAAGGGAGATGGAGAGCCTTCATGCTATGTTTGAAGCAGTGAACAGTGATCTACTTGTTTTTTTAAGGCTAGCCTTAAAATTGCAAAGCTATTGCTACAAACAGGTAGGCCCTGAGCAGACTAATTCTCAGATAAAACCACCCCTGTCTAGAAGACCTGTTAGAGTGGTGTTCAACCAGCAGTAACATTTTTGGACGACACTGTCATTTTAAGTGCAAGCATTGCAATGTAGCAACATACCTCAGTGGACTGAGACGGTTTATGCTTATCCTAGCAGAGAGTTCAGGTAGAGGTGGGAATGCAAGAAAATCAGTCTCTACTGAAATATTTGGCTCTCCAAGCAGACCTCCTGTGATCTGCAAGAAGAAGAGCCCTTTTTGTCTCTGCAAATCTATCCTCTAGGGAGATGCTATGATGTCTCTACTAGAGACATGGGTGACAGTTTACGGAAAGATACATGTAGTATCCACTCCAAGGCAAAAGTAAAACCACATGGAAGTGGAAGAAGGGATGAGCAGTATGATGAGGGATGTGCTGGGTGCCTGCAGATTTAATGCTCTATTTCTGCCTCTTTATACTCTCCTCTTTTCCACCTGGTCCTGTGACTCTCTCCATTGCAATCTCTCCAATGTGTTGTGTTTGTCCGAATTCTTGACCATAGGCAGATTAGATATAAAAGCTGAAAAGTAAACTTACATACTTTAACAAAAAAGGACATCAAAACTACAATTTTACAGTCAGAGATTTCAATACAGCTGCAGTGGCACAAAACTGATAAAGTGAGGTGTCAGGGACATGATATTTACAGAAGATTGTCCCAGCTCTTCTCTGTGCTTTTTCTATAAGACACATCTGAAACCACTGGCCCAAATGTATGTTAACATCTGACCTTCTTCAGGGCTTTTAGACAATGTTGTCTAAGCCTTCCTGTGCAATGTGGCTGCTGGTGTCCTATTTTTACTGGTGCTTTTTATTCTGTTATTATTTTTTAAGCTGAAGGAGTCTTTAGGAAGATAATATCAGCTTTATCAAGTGTATTTAGTTATACTGCTTGAAGGCTGCTTTATTGTTGATGGACAGAAGACTCCACTCAAATATTGCATTGCTTACCACTTATCAAAGGTATAGCTGTAGAATGTATTTTACCTTTTTCCTACTATGTAATAGTAGTTGTATTAGTTTTCATTTATATAGATTAAGGTAACTGCTGGTATGCAGCAGTATGTAATGACAGGACAAAGAATCAGTGTTCCTCGATGATACTTCCAGACTTGACTCTGACTTGTGGCATAAGCTTGAGGAAGGCATTTAGCGCATGATCCAGATAGAGAACTGGGTTAAGGCTGCAGGAGTTCATTCGGCACAGCTGGGATGCTTTCCCTTTCCGGAATGTTCCTGATAGTCTTCAGAGGAGAGACCTTGCTGCAATCATAGCATATAAAGTTGGTCATTGGTGGTTTGTTCCTTAAATGGGAGACCATAAAATGGACCAGTCACTCGTCATTGTAGTATAGCCAAAAAGCAAAACAGTAGTCTGTTGCCACAGAGCAACATAACCAGCTTCTTGTTCAGCAGTGCCTTCACATCTGAAGCACTGTCTGTTATTGTATGCAAGAGTCTTTTCATTTGGGTTCCACTGGAAGTAAAGAGAACACTGTTTTATAACAAACTGGCACAGAATCCCAAACAAACATTAAACAGCTGTTCTGGTACTTCAACAAATTCTGAAAGAAAAAATATTGCACATTTTGAGTTTCCCTGAAAGCAGCAGCAACAAACAGTAAACCTGTGGAATAGTTATGTTCTGAGCTGTTCCTTACAGAAGTATTTGTTTGTCTCTGGTGTATATTTAATCATGCCTGTTATGCTGTGTTTTAAAGCTTAGTAAGCACTTTACAATGGCGCTTGTGGAGAGGCTTGCTCTTTGTGAAAGCTGAAATGACTGGATTCATCAACGCCAAACCCCACACACAGTGCAGGCATAATCTTCTTGGTTACTGCAGTATGATGGGGAATCAGGGTGGCACATCAGAGAAGACCAAGATACTCTGTTGGTGCTGTTGCAGTGCTTTCTTACTTTCTTTCACATAGAACTAAACACTGCACTTGACATGTAAAGCCCCGGTCATGGAAACTTGTTCCCAAATTTTGCAACTGAAATGCAATTTCATATTCAACCAGAGCTTATGGAATCAACATACAATAATAGGTTTGGCAAAAGAAGTCGTGTATAAATATATACATACAGCCAAAAGGAACATTATGGAGTTTTCCACAAACACTGTACATATATGATCACACAGCTTAAGAAAGAACACCATGGTCAAATCTATAGTATTTTTCATTGAAAAACTTCTATTATTTTGGGGGTTATATTATAGAATTAATCAATAATTAATGGTTCAAACAGACAAAAACATGGGGGAAGAAGGCCAAAACAAGACCAGAGATGCTGTGGCTCTATAAACACGTGCCTCTCTCTGTGTGTATAAATACATAAATGAATGTGTATTATATAAAAGACTACATATACCTGTCTATGTATCTATGGATATACACACAAAAAAGCTGAAAATGCTTTCAAGTATGCCTTTACAGTATCTGGTTGCATATTTTCGCTGAATCTGTCATGTGCCAGCGATTAGATTAGCAATATATTGCTAATCTAATCTATATTTCCAATTCGTTATTTAACATTGGCACAAATTAACATCATAATGCATAATTATCTATTGTACGACATGTATTTTTTAAAAGAATTTACTAAGGACTGGGAATGCTGCTTAAGGAAAAATAGCCTTAACAGAATGCACACTGGATCAGTTTATTTTCAGTGATCAAAAGATCAGCTAAAAAAGATCACAGAGGTTTTGTCATGCAGTGCTAGCTTTATAGAAGACTAAGAGTTACCAAAAAGCTCTGAACTCATGAACCCAAACATCAGCTGAACCAATATAATCTAGGTAGAATATTTCAACAGATATTTCACACAAGTGGCTCTGTCTGTGTTCATGACTCACAAATTGAGTCTCAAGGACTGTGTGTATGAGAGCAATGGGAGAACCTCAGATCACTGAAAAAAGTTTCTGCTTTTCAACGTCAAATGGTGTCATAACTTTTGATGTGAAAAGCTTGTAATTTCTAAAAGTTCCTTTTTCTAGTAGTCAAAGATAAGCCATTTCCTAAAAGGTAAAACTTGTTAAAAAAAAAATAAAAAATCCCAAAGCCACACACAGAAAAGCCCCCTATATTTCAAACCAAAATCATATCATGCATACTTGAAAAGATTTATCTTCAAAATGCTGACAGCATTGGTACCCAACTATAGGAAAAGAACTGCTATATTGAAATACTGTATTGAAAACTACTATTATATTGGAGGTATTATACACACACACACACACACACACACACACACACACACACACATATATATACTCGTATACCTGGATGCTTGGCCTGATTTCCAAATGACCCAGCATCTTCCACTGAAAATGTTTGCTTGCAGTAAGTAAAACAGCTGAAGGCTGGAGGATTTTGGACTCACCTTACAGTTGTTTGTTTTCCCCTGAAGATTAGTAAATCAATCTGCTTTCAAGAAGTACACTATATTCAGCAGATACTGGTGATAAAGAAAATTCTTAAAGCCACAAAGCAGGGACTGAAAGCAGCTAGTGCCACCACTATATAGACAGGCCACCTTGCAGCTCAGTTTGATTAGTTGTCATAGGCTTGGTAAAATAATTAGTAAAAATGCCAGTGTGCTGCTTGTCAGTTTACAGCTTTAAAGAGGTGTTAGCTCATACTGAGAGACAGCACTGCTCTTTCCCAGTACAGCAAAAGCAAGAGTACAGTATAGCAAAGCCATAAATATTAATATGTATCATCAGGTTTACCACTTAGGAGTGTCACCTCATGATTAATGGGCTGAGAGCCTCTGAGTTGTAAAGCAAAGCTGAGCTGAACAAGATATGCTTGAAGGCTAAAATGTAACTACTATTGCACATTTCAGCATACTGGCAATTAAAAAAAGTAAAATAAAAAAAATAGTAACTATTAATCATCATATACAGAATGAAAAACTCTTTCATACCAGCATATGGACGAAGACTCCTATTCCATTTCAGACAGTTCACTACTCAAAATTTTTCATGCACAGGTTAAATTCTCATTTGCTCTGTGCAGGTACTAAAACTGCAGTAGCATTTTTGGCAAAAGACAGTATTTGCCAAAATTTTCAACAGGCAGGCTCCTCTTTTCTCACTGATTGCTTTTTCAAATGCACTAGGAGGTTTGACCAGTGCATATGTGCTTATAAAATTTCACTTGCCACATGCACAGACAGACTCAAACATGGTGACATTCAAACTTTGTGTGATTTGCAGAACTTTTTGGAGTCCTGAATGTATGCTAGCAGGTGAAGAGCTACTGTATATAATATGCTTTATGGAAGACAATCTTTACAAGTCAGATTTCTCTGTGTATAACAGCACCCTGCAGAGGGTTCAGCACAATGTCTGAACTAATTCATGTTAAGGTTTGGCTCTTTAAATAGTGGGGTCTCAGAGCCTTCATGGACTGTTATTAGAGGGCTTTAACACCACAAGTCTCTAGTCCCAGAGAAAATAAACAATTTTCTGCAACACTGTCCTTTTAATATAGATTTATATATAAATGACAAACTTATTTTTTTATTCCTTTTTTTAAAAAAAAATAAATGCATATTACTTGATTACCAAGCTTCCTATAAAACAAGAATCCCAGTGTATTCCTGCAATCCCTCCCATCTTATTTTCTGAAAAGAAAGTTTAAAAATTCTATAAAAAAGAACAATGTGGAAAAAAGGAAATAATGATGCTGTTGAACCAAATGACCCTACTGGAAAAATTTTCTCTTTAAAGTTATTCCCTGCTATCCCCACTGGCCATTATAAAAAAAGCAAACAAACAAACAAAAGCCCCCAAAATAACACATATCGCACTGTTAGCTAGTAACAGCCATATCAAATTTGCAATAGCTGATGTGTTAGTTGAAACAATCCAATTATTCACAACAATAATGCAAGCCGTGTCTCAACTAAAACTTCTTTCCTGATACACTCCTGTACCATTTAAGAACTCGGAAATTCCTTAGTTTGTATGAGACTGTAAGATGTAAAGAAGGAATCTGCCAAACACTTGTCCCATACATTTTTCCCAACGACTGCTTCAGTCTTTGGCTAATGCACCGCCTCCATCCCAGCACAACAAATGCAACAGCATAAACACCCGTGTTAAAACCTAAGACTTATGACTACTGTAAGATCCTGTGATGTGTTTTAATGCTCTTCCATGTGGAAGTCTGATTTAGAAGCAAACACTGGTTTCTGTACTTCAGCCTGCACAATACATACAGTCATCTGTGTTTGTGCATGAGCAAGACTGAGGAGAGGGACAGGATCTGCATTTATACACCCAGACACCAAAGTTCAATGGCTCATCCTTGTCTGTGTAGAAGTGACAGATCTGTGTAACTACACATGCCTTATTCTGTCAGCTGTGCATTTGAAACCTAGAGTCCATGCAACAGCTTGGAAATATCTCGGTATTAGCAATCTAGAAATAAGAAGAGACTCATATTTAGGAATAAGTGTCCACACAATATGAGAAATGGCCTATGTTTGCTTACACTTCACCACAATCAGTGGAGAAGTTTATGATTTTGCTTTCTATATTGGAAAAACTTTTCCCAGCTTTGAATGTTAGGCAAATCTGTTTCCATCCTTTTGCTTCTCAGTGCCACCTAATCTAGGTGCTATTGATTATCATTGGTGTGAAACAGCCACCAAATTTTTAATCATGTGATTCAGTGCTTGTCTGCAGCCAGGCTCTTTGTTAGTGCTAGAAGCACTATCCTGATAAAAAAGCACCATGTAGACATTTTTGCAAAGAATTCGCTTTAAAAGAAACCTGAAAAGCTGCAGGAACTTTGTATGAAAATGCAAGCACAGACGTCACAGAGAACTCCTAGGTTACCATGTCAAGAGACTTTTTCTAGATCTCCCCAGTCTTCTTCAGTTCAATGAATTAGTATGAAATTAATAAATACTAATTTCCTACAAAAAACATTTTCTCATATCAACTAAATACTATCAGTCTAGCAAAGGCAATAATTTGGTTTGCATTCAAGAGGAAGTTATTGAGCTATTTCAGCTTCTCATATGCCCTTACTATAAGAAATAATTTTGAGCAGCAGGTTTTCAGATTTCTTAATCTTTCTCCTCCTCCTCTAGCACTTATTTTGTTGTTGTTTTCTCCTTCTTTCAGCAACATCCATATTTTGAACTATTTTTAACATATAAAGTTTCCTATTAATTCTTTCAGTATTTTGAATTTTACTCTTCCTGGAAGGTCTTGCTGTCAAAATACTGACAAACTATCAAAATGCATCTTTTAGATTTCACCCCTTCCTACTGAGTATTATCCTGGGTCCTTTGCACTCAAGTTCTGTTAGTATGGGAACACCAAACTATGTAAATTTGGACCATTGAATTAAGCAGCAAGAGCTACATTTTTCAGTGCAATTTCAGTCACAAAACATGCATTAGAATGACAAAATCAGTATATTCTCACTGACTAAAAATGTCAGAGGTGATTATACTGAATAGTTTTAAATATTCCATATTTTCTCTGTAGTGAGAGTAGGGAAGCTATGGTTATACCAAATAATACAGAAAAAAGCCAGCTAATATATCTAATTGCAAACTGACAAGTCTTCGAGTATGACCACTGTTACACTACTGGTACACATACAGCATTACAATAATATATTCCATATTACAAATATTGAATGTAGCATCACTCACTTTGGAAAATGGACATGTTCTGCATTTTAAAGTAGCTTTTAAATGCAGATATAATAACTTTTTCATTGTAGAACTTACATACATAAATCCACAGAGATTATGAGAAGAATATTTCTTAGTGGTGAATATTTAAATATGCGTTGCACATGCTCTGTGCTATGACAGAGAATGTATTCTATTTTTTAAGTCATTGACAATACTTCAGAAGGATAAAATACAATGCTCAATGTGGGCCAGAGAAAACCAAACTGTTCTCTACTATTCACCAAGACAAGTTCAGCAACAGAATTATAAAATGAGATTCTACAGAATAAACCCAACCTCAGCAACCTGAAGAATAGTGCTGGTCTGAAAACAGCAATGGCTGAGAAATAACAAATGCACTCTCAAGTGTACAAGTTCCTTTATAAAAGGTCAAAATCCGAGGTCATATTCAGTGGGAAGAGCCTAAACAAGAAATCATATTTAAATACTTGTAGAGCTGTTAACAAGGTCACTGGAGGAGTTTAGGACTTTGCTTTTGATTATTTTTTCTTTTCTTTTATCTTCTTAGTGAAATTCATCTGAAATTTATGGCCTCTGCAACTCAGCACAATGCAAAACCAGTTTTGAGTTGCAGAAGAAAAAACCACGGCTATCTGACAGACAAGACATCTTTCCCGATGCTCAGAAGATGAGACCAACATTCCATGTGGAACAGACATTCTACTTATTTATGGATTTGCTGCAGCTAATGCAAATGACCTGCAAGCCTCCTCTATAACCTACTCTAGTCCAGTCTCACACAATGTAGCTTTTGATGCTTCCTGTGCTCTCATTCCTCTTCTACCATGTCTCTGGGGACCCATAAGACTGTCATGAACAGTCTTGAGCCCCAAAAGGGGCAAGTCAGGCCCCGTATCCCACTCAAGAAGACCAGTAGCCAAAGGTGCTTAATGACACACCACACCCCATACAGTTTCAGGCACCCAGTTGACAGAGCTGGGTGCCATATAGATTAAAAAAGTCTTCTGTATATAAATAAGTTACTTAAGGGAAACCTTTCTGCACAAAATTTAATGTCTGCCTCTCATGCTGGGACAAGAAGTTCAAGAATGGATGTGTCCAGCCTTGTTCTAGTGGGTCTAAACATGTTTAGTCTGAATCTAACCTACTGGCAGAAGGTTCTTTTGCCTCTTCATTTGCTCCTGCACTCTCTAAATCAATCAAAAGTATTTGTGGGCTTTTATCTTGTTTTTTTGCTTGTTTGTTTCCCATAATTGTCAGATCTCCTGTTATATGAATTATAACGACTGGAGTAAATTTTAATAAATGTCTCACAAGAGCTGTTCTTCCAAAAGAGAGTCAAACCATGTCTGTTCAATTTTTAATGACAATCTCATTTATATAGTAAAGCTACCATAAAAATGCTATTAAGAACATGCAAGTGTCAGAAATGAGTTACAAACTGGCAAAAACAACACACAACCACAATGTTCTGAAAACAGAACATTAGCAGTAAGAACCCTGAGACGTTCAAGATGTATTTTCATACAATGTTTTACAAGGTTTGACATCTTGATTACTGTCCTCAGCAGTGGTTTTGTAACCTGTGAGGCTGAAAGTCACATAGTCAAATTCACAAAAATTGTCCTGGAAACTAGGCATCTATATGGACCAGGAAGTTTTCTAAATACAAGTATGCATAATTGAACACAGTGGGTGCTTAAGTCCCTTGAGCATTCTTGGCTAGACCTCTATGGAAATTAGGAGTCCATCCTCCCAATCACTTAGAGCAAGGCTATAAAGCAATATACATGGTTCTGCAAAATTCACACTAAACTGTAAATGACTCGAATAGGTATTTGTGCACTCAGTAATCTCTACCAAGGAAACAAACAAGTTTTCAAACAAGCTTTCTTTCTTAGCACTCCCTTCAGAACAGCTCAAAACAGCTACTTCAAATACTTACAATGAGCATGGTAGAAGCCTGTGTATCAAGATCAGAAAAGAAAAGGTTTATTTATTTATTTTTTTATAAAACCAGCAATTCAGAAACCATTACTGGTGCTGGAAATAGTGTGATATTGCCCCTTCAATCATAACTAAAAAATTAAGCAAACAACTGTTCAATTAAACTAAATTAAATTTATGTGGTCTAATACTGAAAAGTGCTGACCAACCACCTTAAAGGCACTGAGCAAGCTAATGTACCACAGTACCAGGTCACAGAAACAACTCTCCACTACCACTATGTATCACCATGGTATAAGATAGGGATATTTACTGTGGTTATTACTTGCAATTTTTTTTTTTTTTTTTTTTTTTTTTTTTTTTGGTATAATATTTGTCTGTGGACAGCTCCATGAGAGCAGTATGGATAAATATCTAAAAATATTTTCAGAAAATACTTATGAGGAAAAAAGTTGTATTTAATTTCAGTTTCTTTCTGTACTTTTCACACTCACTTTCTACAAATATTTTAGCAAAACCAAAAATTACTAACTTCTGTAAACAACTGATTTAAAATAAATACAAAAGAAAATTAAGGAATTTTGAATTTGTGAATACTTACACTAGAAAGTCACTTGTCATAATACCCTTCATTGCTTAAAAAACAGAAACTGTACCATATGTCAGATTCTTATAAGAAAATAAGTGAATAAGCTTGCCTGGAACTTTCAATATACAACATTAAAAAAAAAAAAAAGGAAATATATAGACTATAGATTATTTACAGAGGAAATTCAGCAACTAAATGCAAATAATTGAAGGAAACTGCAGTCCCATTTTCCACACTTGAGAATACAGAAGAAATTGCTTAAAAAAAGGACAGTTTGCCTGCATTCCAGAGACTGAGTTACACACACACACCAAACAAGCCAAAATAACCAGACATTTTCCACCCTTGTCCATAGCATCAGAAACAAGAGTTTTGCATTACTACCTGTACATACCACACAAATCAGAGAACTGAGGCAGATGGGTCTTCCTGCTTCTGCTGTTTTCCACAAAAGGATTTCAAAGCCCCTACTTGCTGCCACGATTTTTCAGTTGTACGCAAACCTTTATCCAATAAAGAAATCTCAATATGCCATTCAATTTTTGTAATGTCTGTCTTCTGTTTCACTGAGTTTTTACCAATACACAATAATGCAGGAAAGTTATTTCGGTTTTTTTTCAGTGTTTTTTCCAACAATGTGAACTATGGGATGACGTTTCTGCAATTAGGACATACTGAACTGATTATTCTCATTTAAGTTGCACACAAAATTAAGGCAAAATTACCAAATTAAACAAATAAATCCATTCCTTGTTTAACATTCACAGTAACTGGGTACTTATAATTGCATTGCCAGCCTTAGCAATTTAGAAATAACATAAGTGAGCCCTGACAGACTCTAAATTTCCACCTTGACAAACTCTAATGTTACATCTTAACTATATTATGCATTCTAAGTACTAAATGCGTTAATGAAATTTTGAAACTTAGGTTTTCAAATTTCTAAGCAACCCTCTGAGACAAGAAAGTTTATGAGCTGTCTCTAGTCTTGCAGTTCCAGTAGAAAAAGGCCTCCTTGTGGTATGAAAAACACTGTTTCTACTGAAAAGTTAACTTGAATCATTTTACACACAGACAAACAGTATTAGGTAAGAATGAAAGGCAATTAACATATTTCCACATCCTGGATAAAACAAACAACCATGATGTCTTTATACCACAGTGTAGGTCTAAAGCTGTATTTTGGCACAACAAAATCGCTGCAGCTGGAATCCTTGTACAGAGGCAGAGAATGCAGTGGGGGGAAATACATATATGAATTACCAACTTGAATCTGTTCCTCCACAGAACAGCTTCTTATGTCAAATACTATGAGATATGGTAAGAAACATAATAGGTATCTGCTTAGCTCTTTTGATGACAGTAACACTTATCACAATGCAGATTTTTCTGTGCCAGAGTAAATACTACTAACATGCTACTAACATCAGCAAAAAGACACAGACTTCAATGAAAATTTGGAGAATTCGCCCAAGACATTGTGACCAATTAAGGAAAGCTATGAACGACAATTAAACTCTTAAGCTTTTAGTAATAAAACCTAATATATTATACACCATTTTGCTTAAAATAAAAACTTTTTTTTTTAAAGCCCAGTGTACTGTGGTGAAAATGCAAACATTTTGATTTCTTCTCTACATGTTTCTCTTTCAAAATACTAATGGCCTCCAAAAAGGTCTTACTCTGTGCTGTACAGAAGGCAAGAGGAATAAATGTGCCAAAAATGCAGGGAAAGACTCCAATACAGAGCTTTTTTATGTCTAATGAGCCAAATGTCTAATTTTTATGTCTAATGAGCAATACACTAACATCAAGTAAAGGCAATCAGATGACTTCACTTTGTGATTTGTTTCAGAACTATTACAATACTTTTTAATGTGGCAAGTTCTTATTGCCACCCTGCCTATTTCAGTAGGAGCTTTTTCTGGTTCTTCTCTTTCCCACAACTTTTCCTCTTCTATTTGTAATCACTTTTTGTTTGTATCAGTGTATAATACCTGTGAAAGAAAAGTGGTGGCTGAATCCAGTTTCAGAGGTTGATGTTTGAATGCCCCAAGGGAAAATCTCCTATTTAGTAAAAGAAACTTTAAAACTACCTTGACATCGATATAACAATGTGCAAATCTTAGCAAGCTAACACTGAAATGTCCCAGGAGTATAGCAACTGTTGCCTCTACTTTACAAAGGAATAAAGCTGAAAAGTATCAGGGAAAAGAGCATTAGAAATCTGACTCCAGTGCATCTTCTGAACATAATGCGCAACACCTCCAATTTCATAAGAAAATTTTGGAGAAGAGATGGTAATTCAAATACAAGTCTAAGACAAAATACAGGAATGGGCTCCCATTTTATTGCTTGAACCCATCTACTAACAGCTCAGGTTATTAGTCACTCACTGACATGTGACGGGAATTGATTGGAAAAGTGACCATGCAGCAATATTAAATAACACATTATAAGAAATACCACAAAGGTTGATGTACATTGAAAGGTATTGGGAAATTGACTTTTCTTTGTGGAGAACTAGCAGAAAAGATAACGTTGTGATGGCTTACCAAGTGCAGTTTAGGCACACAAGTGAATACGGGAAATTTTACTGGTGGAAAAGTAATCATTGAAACAAAAGAGCAACAACAATTTTAGAAATAAAAGCAGGGACAAAGAGGCACTAGAACGATTAATAAAGTATCAAAACCATATAGAATTTTTTTGTTTTCCAGACTGAAGGTTCTTAAAAAGGCAACTGAACAGAAACTTATCATTTTCCAAATACTTCAGGTTACTAGAGATATCATGATGTCATTATTTCATGTAGTGACAGCAGAATTTAATTAACAAATAAAAAAATTAACATTTAATACCTCTGTGATTTGGAAAGCCTGTGTTTTCTACTTTTTATGTTTGCTTGTGTTTTGATTGTTCAGCTAGACTTCCCCAAGACAAAACTAAGATTACAGAGTATCTTTTGAAAAGTAACAAAGAGCATAGCTAGTGTCCTGGATTTCTCTGATTAGGTTTTTTTAGTAAGAAGGGTGCCTTCTGTTAGAAGCTGCTAAAAGTTCCCTCTGTCCTACAGAGCCAATGATAGCTCCAAGAAAAACTTCCTGCTTTTGATCCGTCCCTGTGTAAGAACGTATTTAAGAACTGAGGAGTTGTTGCGCTGTTGAAATTTGCACCCATCAATTAACAACGTAGACATCATCAAGGTCAGTGCAGAAGAAGGAGGGACCCCACGGGAGCAGGGAAAGGACTCAAAGCTATGATTTCCCTGATGAGCTAGAGACCACCCCTGTAGCTGTGGTGAGGTCTGTGGTGATACAAGCTGCCTCCTTGAAGCCCAGGGAACAGCAGATTTAGAAGATCTACTGCCTAAAAGTCTTGGATTTATATCTGCAAGCAGCTGAAGCAACAACTGACTCCCAAGGCTGGGGGGGACAGTGTGGTTGGAAGAGTGTTTCTAAACTGTTTTATTTCTTACTTTAATCCTTAGCTTGTTAGCAATAAATTTAAGCATTATTCTGAGTCTGCTTTGCCTGTGCTAATTAATCAAAGCTTCTCTCCTTGCTGTTATCTCTAATTGTAAATTCCTAGCTTGGCTGTTTGGTTTTTTTTTCCTTTCCCTCTGGAAGGTGAAGAGGAGGGAGGCCTTGAAGCAGTTTGCCTGGACACCGGGTCTTCAGCCAGGGTCAAACGGCCACAGCAGGTAGGCATGCAGTTAATGAACTTTCTTGTGATTCATTCAATAAATGTTGTCAACATACAGAAAGAGTTGTTAGTCGGTTGGATAGTGTATCATCATAGCTGGAGAGAGACAACTAGTATACAGTTTTCCAACAGGTCCATCACAAAAGCAACTCTGAGATAAGAGAATAAGAAACAGAGTTAATGGTTGCTAACCTAGGGAAAAGATCAAAAGATAGAGTGCAGGCGTAGCAGGACATGTGTCATTAAAAGGTTTAAACACAGCAAGGTACTATATAGTACCTATATACTATATAGTTAATAACTGATATATTGCCTAGAGCAGTAAGTGAATTGTGTTGAGGAAAAAGAAATTAGAGAATAGAGTTACAGGCTTGCACTGCCAAGGAGAGCTTTCTATGGGAAGAAGGATGCTGCTCTGTATGGATGGGGCAACACAAAATACAGGGCCAGGTTTGCATATATTACCTCAAATAGCTCTGCATAATCTGAACAACAGTCTTTAAGCAATGGTCAGCAGTCTTTTTTTCAACTATTACCTAAGTAATAACAGAGATGTCTAAACACAGGCTGTGCTGCATAGGCTGTAAATGCTTAATAAGACAGAGGTTTCATTGTTTCATTGGAAGAGAAAAAAATGCTTTTATTCAAGTTTATTTAAAACCTCAAGGAAGTATATCATCTTGGGAAACACCCAAGTAACAGCAGAAAAGACAAGAAAATTACCAAAAAGACCTGAAACAGTGAGACTCACTGAGAGAACTTGATAACAAGGCACAAAGAAAAGTGTTTGGAGACTTATTCAGAGGTAAGTAAGAGAAAATGTAAGGAATATGCAAGCAGTAACTCTATACTGCATTTCTCTCTCCTTCATGGAGATATTGTCCTCAATATTAAAAGAAAAAGAAAGGAGAGGAAGAAAAAAATTAAAAAACCCAAAAAAACCCAAAACCAACCAACCAATCAAAAAAAAAAAAATTGCTAGGAGCAAGGCCTAATTTCTTACAGAAACAGAATTTTAAGTATAAAAAAACCCAAAAACTTCAGTTATCTGTGTCATACGCATCTCAAATTCAGTGCATCTTTGGATACCCTCTATCTTTGTCTTACAAATAGGAAATGGAGAAAGATTGAGTGATTTTACTCAGAAGTCAGCCAAGAGGATCCAATTTAGCTTGCATAAAAGAATAAATTATTCAATTAGCTATCTAATTGTTTAGGAGAAATCACAATAAACTCCCTTGAATTTCTGCAAAATACTTTTATTGTGTACAGAAATAACAGATACTTTGACATGAAAATAATCCTTACATTCAGCAATTCTTACTCTACTGTCTCCAGTGAAATCTAAGGGGAGCATTTGAAGAACAATCTGCTGTCCATAAATTAAAGTTCATTATCTTGATTGGGCCCTTATGTTCAACAGTACCTTGTGGTAGGATAAGAAGTGACTGAGGTCCAAATCCTGCTGCTCTTCTGTTGAACCACCATCCACAGCCAGGACTGCTGCTGGTGGCAGAACTACCATCTGAGGACAGCATTGTTCCACCCTGCACAAGCTATTGCCTATCTATGCCACTTATCACAACACTTTAATCACCCTGACTTTGTGAACTTGTGTTTAGTGTGGATATATACACCATACATAACTGGGAACTAAGATACTTTGCCTTGCAGAACATGACAAAAAAAAAAAAAAAGATGGTAACAAAACACTCCAGAAAAAAACACAAGTCATCCTTATCTAGCTTCATTTTTTAGGACTTTGATAATCTTTCAACATCTTTGTTTACTCTTCAGCATCTGAAGTTGTAAATTTAGATGACACCATAATCATTCCATTAAAAGTGAATGATGACTTTTTGTTTTGACAGAGATTTCTTATTGCATTTCTAATTATAATCTTAAAAAATGTTAATACAACTCACGCATCTATGCAAATTATCAGCTGGAGAAAATTATTACAACTTAAACACTTACAGCAGAATAGTGATGATTAATATAAATTGAAAATCCAGACAGTTATTTTACTGGTGTGGTATGGCAACTAAGGCCTATATATGTAAAGGCATGAAGACACAATAATACCACCTTTGCAAACTCAAAGAGCTTTCAGAAACATTATGAGGGTTGCTGAATATTCTTAGTTTTTCTTCATGTCACTGTTCAATTCCAGACTATCTGTTCCTTAGTAAAAGGGTGAAGATCAAGAGAGAAAGAGAGAGCATGGTTCTTTAGTACTGTCACCATGTCTCTTGAAGAGGAAGATCTTGCTTCAGTTTCAGACTCAACACCTATTTAATCCAGTTAGTTTTCAATCTGGAAAATAGATCCAAGGTTTGCATATGAAAGTTGGATGTTCAGTCATGCTTTTTTGGGCTAAAGGATGATGCCTGCCCTATTCATGAAGCAAAGAATCTTTAGAAGTATTATAAATGAGGTACATCTATAAGTAAGAAACAGAACATCTCCACTCCCTTCTTGCTATAAATTGCCCACAGCAAATTCATTATAGTATTTTTCTGAGATGGGACATGATCCCAGTTACTAAGGTCCTGTGGATTTATTCCTAACTGCCCTAATGGATCAAAATCCCCAATCATCTCCTTCTCCACTTGTGGTCAGTATGCAGCCTGATCTGTTAGGTATATACTTGTGGATTCATGGATTTGATCCTTGAACACACATGGAGGAACACTATGTAAAGAGTACACTGAGAGATGTAAACAAAACTAGGAGAAAATAGGAACTTTGAATTTCTGAAGAACCGATATGTCAAAAGCAAATGGACTCACAGAGCTCAAGGATTCTGAAGCTAAGAGGCTTTTCGAGTCACAGTTCTGTATCTGACCACCTATCATAGGGGCAAAATTACATTTATAATGATTTGGTGGATAATAATCTAAGTATTTGTGGTATCATAAAAATACTGGTGTACCTTTGCCAGCATAAAATTATCTTCAAAATCAGTAAGACATTACAGTGAAATCAGTAATTTCTTTTAACATATTTAACCTTCTTGAAGTACAGACACTACGAATTAGCTCAGTTGGTTAGAGACTGGTGCCAATAATGCCAAGGTCATGGGTTTTAATACAAGTCATGTAAATACATCAAAGAGCCATGTATGTCCAGGATAAAACACTGAGTAATTCTGCAGACATACCTTCAATGAAAACATAAAGAGACTAACTTAATCTTATAAGAAAGCCTAAACTGCATGCGTTACCTTTGGATATGTTAAGGAACATAACTTGAGCATTAAAAGCTGTGACTAGTGAAAAGTCATGATTTTTAAGAGCTAGAACTATAGAGGAGGGATAATCCACACTGAGGGAGAAATGCTGACATTTGGAGAATGAAGAGTAAAAAGAACAGAGTGTAGAAAAGTCAGATGAAAGAAAAATACTAGTAAAAGAGAATTACAAGCAAAAGTAGAAAAAAACTGGAATGGATGCCTGGAATGCTTAATAAGAGGTGGGCAAGAAAATATTTCATCCCTAATTTATCCTTTTCACCTTCTCCAAAGTTAGGGCTGGGAAGGAGTCCTCAGGAACACAAGGTAATGACTTCTTTAACTTCAGCAGGAACAGTTTTATCATAAAGAGAGTGTAAATGGGGCAAAGCACCTCCTGTCCAACTGCAGGCTATGCCTTCCAAATGTGCACTTCAGAAACTTTTAACATACCTGTTCCTCTTAACTTTTTCTGTCTAGAGAAGGCATCACAATATCATAACTGATAAGGCTACTAATGTAGTAGCCTTGTTACCAGAGTAAGCCTGTCTTGAATTTGAAATTCTGAAAAACATTCAGGGAATATTTCTTACAGAATTACTTCTCTTTCTTTGTTCCTTGTGTTTTCGTTAGCAGGTGAATAAAATGTTGGTTATTGCAGTTCCCTTCTGAATGAACCTTAATTTTGCTACTTTACCTGAGAAAGGCTTCACTGATCTGCTCACATGAAAAGAGCAGAATGTATACCATGCAGGCATGCGAAGGTCAGCATTTTAATAATGCCTACATCTGTCAGTATGGTTCTGACATACAGTGCTTTCACAATTCTCTATTTGGCTTTAGTTGGTCAGAACATATCAATCAATCATAGTATAATCTAAAAGTGTCCCATGACCCTCCTACCAAGTCCCACTCAGTCTGCAAACTTAGAAAATCTAAGTAGTGTCGTGAAAAGTCCAAATAATATTTCTAAACTGCATCTAAATGGTCCTGTGAAAACACAGTTGTTAACTTTCCTCAAGGCAAAACCTCCTTGTTTTGCATACTATCTTTGTCTTTGGCCACACCTGAAAGCATTACTTGGCTCAGCATCCCTAAACCTGTGAAGGAGCAGTCTTCGGAATACTTGCCACAAATAGCAACTCTGTAATTACATCCCAGAGTGGTGCCCAGAAACACCTCTATTTCTACCACAGTCAGTCTTTCCTGGCCTATCTATAGCTGGCTCCTTGCAAAATCAAACACTGCTTCCTAAGGACAGACTTCAGCTATGGCTCGAAATGTGTCATCAGAAGAAGCTTGAAAGCTGGGACAAGCACAACACTGACGTCACATGATTTCCTCAAGATCCTTTACTGTAGACCAAATATCAACTCAGCAGTATCCATTTGATGGACTTTACAGCATAATTACTATGAAACATGCTGCATAAGATATCATACTGTTATAGTTTTAAAACTTAGAATTCCTTCCAAAAGCTTGGAGCCAACGCCTTCGTACTGATAAAGAAGTTTAACAAAGGACGCAATGAATATGCATGTTCTGATGTTAACTGCTCTAGCCAGAGCTTTTGTTCGGACCAATCCCTGAGCCTGAGGGGGAAGGGGGTCAGCATTCCTGGGCTTTTCTGCGCCGGTCAAGACCCCACCAGCTCAGCATGGAGGAGAGAGAACAGACTCACACACCCAGTCCGACATGGCTGTGGGGTCAGAATTGTGCACTCTGCTCTCTGTTTTTTTGCCAATCACCCCCAGACACTACAAAGGCATCTGTGAAGGAGAGAACCTGCCTGACTTCTACCCTGCAGAGGCTGCGTTGCTCCTGTTTCTCTCTGTCACCGACCTCACGGGCGGCTGACTGCAACTGCTGCCGCCATTTCCGAGAGACAGAGGCCAGCAGGCCAGGCACAACATCGCCACCTGCTGTCCGTAGACATAATTGCATCTTCTTCCCCTTCTGGGCACAGCCAAAAGACATTTAACTGTTTGCTTTTGCTGTTTGGGGGTGGAAGGGTTTATTGCAAACTGTTGTTGTTTGGTTCTTTCTGGATATAGATATATATAGAGATATATGTATATATCCGTGTATTGTGGTTAAG
>JAWMRC010000089.1:4026218-4043900 GCA_035584755.1 Thripadectes ignobilis | reverse complement strand
TCCCAAAAGCCCCTCAGAAGCACCCCTTATCTGTGTAACTAAGCACCCAGGAATTCGTCCTTGAAGGTGTCTGTTTAGGTTTCTCTATTGGTCCACAGTTAACCCTTTCCCATTGGTCATTTACACCTTGATTTCTATTGGTAGTAATTTGGATTCTCCTAAAACCTATATAAACACCCTAGTTATGTTAATAAACGCTCTCTCTGCTTCCCCTCCTTTGGTCTCCATTTGTGTCTCTCTGGGGCATCGCAGGGGCCCTGAGCAGGAAGGCAAAAGGGGGAGTGTCTCCCCTCGGCTGTCATAAAAATTGAGATCTTTTCTTTTTGGCCATGGTGAGTTCTGCAATTGTTTGGTTCTGTAATAAACTCTATGGAGCTGCTACAGAAGGAAAAGTTAGTTAGGAGTATATAACTAAAAATCACCCTGGTCTTGTAGAAAGGGAGACCATCATACCAGCATTTCCCATTTACCTTCTGAGTATGGAAAAAAGACCTAAAAATGCTATTTTTGTCTTAAAAAAAAAAAATAAAAAAAAAATGCTGCAATCAGATTGGACATTATCTCTTTACTGCTACATATTTTCACCATGTCCGAAAGTTAAAATCTACATAACAGATCATTACGAAAAAACAAAGCAAAACAAAAGATACTGGTATGTTCTTTCACCAGACAAGATAAAGAGTAGGTTCTGGTAAGCAAGGCTCAGTTCTCAAGGACCTCTTCTATTCCCAAGGCTACAGTCATACAAATGTAATAGAGGCACACGATGGAGACTTGCCAAGATTTAACAAACTGTTTATTTCTTCTCTACAGCATATCCCAAACAAAGGTAAACTAGAAGAAACAAAGGGTTGAAAAGAACAAAGTAACTTTTTGTAACACACAGGGCTGTATGATGCATAGTCGAGGGAACCAATTACATATTTTCTAACAAGTGAATGAAGTTCATTGTCAAGTGCTTTCCTGAGCATACTGCTTTTCAGGAAAAGTGACTGAAAAAAATAAAGAGAAGGGAAAAGGGAGAGACAGATAATAGGAAAAAAAAAACCCCTTAATTTGTTTGATACAGAGTTTAAAAAGATCAGGCTTGCATGTATTTTGCAAATGACATTTTACTTTTGCAAGTTACTAACTTGGCTGAAGTGTAGTGAATGCCAAGCTTATGCAGACAGCTTACATAACTGTATATGTGATGTTCCAAGTTGCAGCACTCCTGAGTAGCATAGCTCTAGACATACACAGTGAAATGAATGGAAATGGATGTCTAACGTTAGAGTTCAGCTCAACACCAAAAAGTTTGAAGACCGATTACAACAAATCTACATGCAACACCATGTAACAGAAAATAGCACAATGAACATATTAATAGTGTACATTCATACTTTTCCTTATTTCTCTTCTTTTTTTGTATTACTTATACTTCTCTCTCCCTTTCTCGTTTTTAATAGCACACCCAATGTAGACAACTCCACCTGCAGTAAGTGGAAATTGAAAAGTCTGGCACTTTGTATTATAGCACTGTTCACATAAAAAACCCCTTCCACCTCCTCACTCTTCTGTTTTATACCCTGTTCTTTTTCTTTACATTTCCACTTCTTCCACATCACTCTCTCTCTCTGTCAAAACAGTGCCCTTTCCATTTAGTTTGTTTCTATACAAATTCACCATCTTTTTTCCTCACCATTTTCTCTTGCTCCTGTTTGAAACCATACATTTCTCTCCTTTAGTTTTATGATGCAGCTGGTACAATCTTTTTCTTCTCAATTCTGTGAGGCCTGAAAAGAACTTGCTGCAAAATGCCTTATTTCTGTTCTTCTATGTTCTGTTTTCATGGCACTCTCACTAGAGTTAGCAAGAATTGCTAACTTAGAACATATCTTGGTAAATGGTGTATTCAAAAATAAATACTGGAATTTTGGTAAACTCAAATCAAAGATAAATGAAGAAAGCAACTTCTGAATAGGCACCTGAATCAAGACACCAGAAGTTCTCTCTCTTACCCACTGAACTCAAAAGTGATTAGCTCTCCCATTTGCTGAAAATCAGTGGGCTGTAAACAACCAGTGATGCATATTGTACCATGAGCTTTATAGTAAAATATTCCAGGCAAGTCTATAGGGAATACTGTTTCAAAATTAAAGATACTCTGCAGACAGAGTTTACTCAGTTGATGTAACACACTGTAACATACATTTGCTTGAAACACTGTCACATATGAACCGTTTCTCAAAAAATCTTTGTGTGATTATTGTTTTTGGTGAAAATGTCAGAGCAGATATTGCATGCAAAGTTTTCTTCAACAGCTTTGTTTCTGTTTTTTTTTTTTCTTAATAATACATTAACTATGAATTTAATTATGCCTAAATTATGGTGTTTACTAGATACTTCTGAAGTTTCATCTTTAATATTGTAACACCTGCCACAACACTGCTAATGTCCTTTTTCTTGAACAGCTCTGAATAAAGGATTTATTTTCCTAAGCATATAAAATTGCTTTACAAGTTGTAGTGGAACATGATGTTGACATTCTTTACATCCTTGAACAATTTGTATTTTAAAGTATTGTCAATGGATATTATTCAACCACACTTTGTCCCCAGTGGCATTGTTTTATTCTTTCTCCTTATTCTGATTAATCATGTGAGATTAATATAAGCTGAATTTTGTAAAATTTGCTATGGTTAAGACAAAACTAGTATTCTAAATAATAGATTTTTGAATGAGAAAATATTGTAAAAGTGTTTCTAACTTTTACTTTTCACTATAATGCAACATTAATGTTAAGCGCTAATCTCCCAATATTTTATTTGCCATATCTAATAAAGATTACTGATCCAGTACCTATACATACCTATATGTACCTGCTTACATACCTATAGTATGATATTTGTTATACGTTTTCATACATCAAACAAAGCACTTAAGACTGGTGTTTCTTGTATCACTTTTCCATTTCCATATGTATTTTTGTAGAGAAAATGGTTTGTGTCATTAAAAGGAGAAGTCTGGCCTGCTGAGAGATACTAGTGATCAGTACTTGGATTACTAGTATAATGCACTGAAAGAAAACAATGACGGGCTTAAGATAAATGCCTGAACAAATAATACCTGTTTGGTCATCTGTGGAACTTTCTCCAAAAGAAAAGTTTCTTTTCTTCACAAAGATGAAATCACAGCATGGCATTGTGCCTTATTAATACATTCTTCACCAATGCCATTACTTTTCTGTGCCACTAGACTGTGCTGTATTTGTTCGTATTTATGCTGCCACTGCATTTGAATATCTGGCCTCAGTTCTATAACATGGTCTCTCCTTTCAGTTTGTTCCAATTAAATACTAAACAAATTCATTGTACAAATATTGCACAAAATCCTCTAAACAACATGCACTGAAGCCAGTTGCTACTTCATTCTTCTTCTAGACAAATAAATATAAAAAAGATCACCTGTTTCACTAGTTAGTCAGGACCTGAAATATAACATTTACCTTCATTTTTCCATCTTATTTAGAGAAGCAAAATCAGTGATGCATTTTTGACATGCACAAATGATCATGGAAAAATGTACTAGCAGTGAAATGTCAGGATTTCCAAAAAGCACTTATGTGGCAGGCTCTTAAATCAAAAAGTTAACTCACAGCAGTTTATCATCACTTAGTACAATGAGACATATTTTTCAAGAAGGCAAGAGAAGACAATACATATTAATGATTCTAAACCGCACTTTTAATGAAAACATTGTCTTTAATTTCATTAAACTCAGTTTATACAGCTCATATATAGTAAATTCACTAAACTGTCCTTCCCAGAAGATTATTATTTCCAATAAATCTTTTGGAACACTATTTGCTCAGCAGTTCTCAGTCTGCTAGCTAACCAATACATGCCATCAACTTCACAACTGAATCTACAGCTTCTTTGAAACAAGTGTAAGCTTTTGATGAATGCACACTAAATAATGTAATCTCTGAAAACTATCAAAGTGCACAAAGCCTATCACACTTTACCTCCTGTTATAGTGGGAATAGTAATTTAAGAGTTGCTGATTTATAAGCAGTCTTTTCTTTGGTTTTTACATCTGAATTTTTTTCTAGGAGAACCATAATTTCACCTGAGACCAACAAAACACAATATGCTACCCTCTTGGCAGCTCATTATTTTGACAGTTGACTGCACTGCAATTTAACAATTTCCTTTTATTCTTTTGATCCAGCTTTTTTCTTTCCATGAACACCTTCACTCAAACAAACCCCAAAAACAGCAAAACAAAACCAAACAAAAAACCAAACAAAACCCCAAAAAATCCCAACAACTGAAACTTGTAATAAATACATTACTTGTAACACTAAAAACATTTTTAGTCTAAAGTATTGCTTCAGAGAGTGAAAAAAAAATTAAATGTAATGGGAACATGTGTTGTTTGGAAATATTACTCTGAATGGACCATGGACTAATGAAGTAGAAAGATGACTCTTTAAGGAGAATAACTTTGTTATGAAAGGTGATTGCTGCGTTCAGGAAAACGAAGTGCCTCAGTGACCACAGATAACTACGAGGAATCAGGTAAATGTGAGACCACCTGAAGAATATCTGTAATCAGACAAACTGCTTTAAAGACTGACTTTATAATAATCATCAAAATTATTCTTAAAATTATACTGCTTTTTTAGTCATGCTCAAATGTTTATTATCCTCTGTAGCATATTCATGCTTAAATGTATTACAAATATATGTATTTTCTTAATCTTTACATAAAGATTGATTTGGCCATTATTTAAAAGCAACAATGCAGCAATGAGCATAAGAATAGCAATTAATCAAAATAGCCTACTGCTCATTAGCAGAAGCACGTTTTTGAATACTGTTTACTTGTTAGCATTACCTGAGAAAACAAATAGCATGTTTACCAACATCTCTTTCCAGAAAATATTTATACAGCTAATAGCTGTATTCAAGCACCAAAGAGTAGTACACAGTTAGGAGCAGAAGGCAATTTTATTAAAATTTCAGGGCAAGAAGACTTCTTTTAACATGGCATGCTTCCTACAGTGTTGATTCCCTATAAGCCCTTATAATCATTCATGCTGCTTAAAATCTCAAGTCATTGGGTTTCCAAGGGACCCAGAACAAAACTGCCTCAAATTCAACTTGCTTTATTTATGTGAGTAGTCCCATCAAAATCTAACTGAACTACTCACACAAAGAAGGCCACAATAACTCTTTCTAACTGAATTTTTCTGTCAAGTAAGCATAATTACTTGCTGCTCACTCTTTAATGAGTATGTGGTTTTAAATGACCATGATACAGATAAACATAAGATTTTAAAAACTTACGGCATTTTTGTGCAACAATGAAAGTGTAGATCCTCTATAAAAATTGTGTAGATGATTTTTAATTGGCAATTCATCAAAATAACTCACAATTAACAGCAAAATAACAACATTTATGTCAAACTAGATTAGCGTATATACTTGTAGCAGAGGCAGGAACAGCTGTTATTCTGTTTGCATAAATTTCCAGCAGAATGTGTCTGGCAAAGTTAAGCACAAACATTCCTGATCTATAAAAAATAGTTCCAAGACTGCAAAAATGCAGAGGGCCAAATGTCTCATTAATAAGATCACTCAAGTGAGTAAGCATTGTTCAGTCAAACAAGGAATAGGCCATCACAGCTGTACTGTATTCTCAATCTTGTGCATAAATTAAGTTTTTAATATGCTCATGAAAGCAGTAATAGAAACAAAAAGGAAATGGCACAATCCAAAAGGCACCTTCTGTTTTCCACCCTCAGTGACACTGTGTAGTATCTTACTCTCCAAGCTGCACTACAGACTTTGTCCAGACTGCATGCAGAATTGGAAAAAAAACAACACTGAACTTTATAACCACAAAGTACAAACCCCAACATTTTGACATCTATAGCTTGTCTATGAAGGTCATCATGGAAAGCCCCAACTGAGCTAAATGTACAAGCTGTTAAAAATGCTCTTCAAAAAAACCTGATTTTAAAATCAAATGCATCAGGTTTTTAAAATTCACACTTTGGTTTAAGTTGTTATTACTAAGCTCAACAGCGAGTGATTTGGGACAGTATCATAGAACTGTAAAACAATGAATAACCACTAGCACACTACTGTTACCTCATAATTGTGCAGCAATGTTCAAACATTCTTTTATTTTTTAATAATTTCCATTTTGTCCTATCTAACTACAAATGTTTATTTGTGCAACAATTATATTTAGTCCAATTTACCATAAATACTGTGGTTTTCCTCATTAAGAGCAAAATGGACTGGGACATGGATTGAAAGGGCAGCGTATGGACTACACGAGAGCTCATTAACATAACCCATTATACTGTTGCACTGATAAATCTCATTTCTATTCAGCTGAGATTAGTTCCATCAGTATTTTCTCCTGTGTGCGTCTTCAGCTACGAAACGTACATTCTTCAATTTCATAGCAGAGAACTTGATTTCTGTAAATTCATTGCACTGCTTGAGTGGTAGGAAAAGTACTTCTTGGACAGCTTGGGAGTCTTTCACTCCTTTGATCCGTTTTCCTTTATCAGGTAACCAGTGTCCACACTATGGCAGATTCTAACTCCTGGAACTGTTTAAACACTCAGGACCGCTGAAGGTATACTTTATACTTTATTTATGTTTCTGAAAAGGCATATGTCACTATCACATATAGTCATAGCTTTGATAGCACATTAAAGACTTTCCACAAATAAGCACAAGTACATTTTAAACAGGAATTATGAATTCCAGAATTCTTGTTTACTCAGAAGGGGTTTCTTCACCTGATGGATTTAGCCCCAAACACTCATAATAGTTTTTAACCACAAAACACAATTTAAGTGACTTCTTAATCATGACTGTATGATCAAATGGGACAATCATACCAAGTTACTGCTTGTCACCATAATTGTAAAAGATCAATGGTTTTCCATGCCACAGTTTTCCATACCACAAAAGAGAAACTGTTTCCTGTCAATGGACATGATATTTTCATGGTTTTTAAATTGTCGCTAGGCTTTTATCTATGAAAAACAATTTTGTTATTTTAAAAAAAAATCTAATTATATCAAATCAGATAGCTTTCTATTGATGGACTTTCATTATGCATTTCCCTCCTGCTGTCAACACTAGCATAATACAACTGTTAAAGATAAATGGAAGACACCATTTGGAATGTAAATAATAATGCAAAGCAAAGCAAAATTATTGCTGAGGTATGAATAGGTTCTCACACTTCTGGTTTCATTTTTGTTTATTCTAGATAGGTGTATATTGACTACCCATGTTTGCATTCTTGATTATATGACACAGTAAAAGTTTATTACTAACTGATGATTTTCTAAGCATTTACTGACATTTATTAAAATTTTACCTGCAAAGGACTGACACCAGAAACTTTTATTCTATCACATATCAAGGAGTCTCAATGAAGACAAGTAACATTATTCACTTTAGTAGTAGCTGGCTGCACTACACTGTGATAACAAATTGATTTTGCTATGGTGGAGTAAGGTCTTAAATCTGTCACAATTAGTAGTGTTTCTCCCTTACCATATTTTCTTTAATACTCAATGTGTTCGTTGACATATTTTAGAATATTAATATTACAAATAGAGTTGTATTTATTTTTTCTGCAATAACTCATGAAATAATTTTCCTTTGAGTTAATGAGTTTATATAGGTTCCCTGTACTCTTTTATTCAATTAAAGATAACTATTAGTTATTCAGATTATTTGTATATGTTACTTAATAAGCTCTCTCTGAAATACTGCAACATTTTTGTAATTCCTTACAAATATTTTAGCAATGCTAAGAAAATGGAGTAACTATGTAATGTCACATAACATGCATTATTTCTTAGTCCTGACACCAGCAAGAGAAAACTACACAGAAAAACTTGCTCAAATACCTTGGCTTCAGGGTTTTGTGGAGTGCCTTTTCTTAAAACAAAATAAAAGATAAAGCTTTTTAATAAGATTTCCAACTGCAAGTTTAAATACTACTTTTTCAATAAATGGAGTACTTGGGTATGACTTCGCTTTTATATGTGTACAGGCAGCATGTTTCCAGAGTAAAAGTTGATGTTTTGACATTGATTTTTTGCAACACTAATTTTTCCATGTTTACATATCAGCTCCATTATATGCAGAATTTACTTTTAATAGCTTTAAACTTTATAAATCTGTTTAATATAAATAAAATTGCAAGGAAAAATATAGGTTTTCATTTTTTAAGTTTAACAGCACAATAAGTTTCTGTCCTCTTTTTCTAAGAAAATAAAATGAAGTACACCTTTTATGCTCTTAACTCCCTCACAGGATGTTGCCAGAAGTGGGAGAGATGGAAGAAAGACTGTCACAAATGCTCATTGTAAATTTCTTTTATACCTATGTTTGCCTCTCTGAAATACAGGTATAAAAGTCATCAACTCCAAAAACTTCCATTTCCAGTTCAGAGGAAAATATCTGGACCTATCATGACAATGAGAGCCCACAGGGACAAATGCTCAGTCTCCTATACGTTGTTCTGTTGTAAGGCAGTATGGCTACATATCCTTATTAGGATTTAAATCAAGATTTGAAGTACAGAAAATTATTATTTTGGATAGGATATGACCAATGACTGTAATGTACTGGCACAGTAGCTGAGGTTATCCCAAAGCCAGCTGTGCTTCTATGGGATGGGATGATCAACCGCCCCTGTGACTGTCCAGTGCTTTGGGATGCAGCAGGCAGTAACACAGACTGGATATTTTCAGAAGCTCTTTGGCCTCCATTCCAAGGGGGAGCAGGTAATGAACCACAGCAGAGCCTGCACATCCCAGGCGTGTTGCACTGTCTGTATCAACTGCACCTTGGAAGGACCATAGCTCAGTTAGGAAAGTTTGAATGAAGAGATCACACATATGGGACAGAAAGGCTCCTTCTTCAAACCAAACAGGAAATACAACACAGTTGAAAACAACTATACCTTCTCAAGAAGGCTTACAGTTCTCTAACAGCACAAAATCACAGAAGCTCACAATCTGAACTGTGATACTCAATTATTTCCTTTATTTGTAAAGCCACAAATGCAACTGACAGATGCTCAAGTTACAAAAAACGTTCATTTGAGGGGGTGGTCAAGCACTGCTCTCATCTTCATGCAAAGATGATATAAAGCATCAGTTTAGTAACCTCTTGCACATGAGTTTTGAACAAGGATGAAAATTACCTCTTTATTGTTTTCTTCTCCCTCCATCCCAGCCCTTTTTTCCCCCATCTGTAAATTCCCTATTGAGCAAGCATAAACAATGCAAATACAAATTTACATTCTAGTGGCAGAGCTGCACCTTTCCAGAGAGAGTAAGTGATAGCACAGCTTAAGGGGTGACAGAGTTGGGGCACCTCCTGCAAGCAGTGCTTCCAGGCATGTGACAGGATCTGCTTCCCTCTCCCTGCCCAGCACCACTTGGCCGTCCTGGGCCTTGTTTAAAAGGAAATAGTCAGAGACGAGGAGGGACATTTCACTTCACCCTTGCCAAGGGGGACTCCTCCACTTCACTTTAGGCAGGGAAGAAGATGCATGGGCACCGTGGATCAAGTGGATGACCTGCCCACAAAAACAGGAGGTGAGGCCTGTTTCAAAAATAACTCCTGACCGGCTCTGCCGGCATTGGAGGTCCTCCAGCGGGGATGGGGGAAAAGACCAAAAATCCCACAAAGATAAAACCCTCCCAAAAACCCAAAAAAATACCCAAGGAAAAAAACTCCCAAACCCCCCAACAAGCAGAAAAACTTCAATCCAAGCAGAAACGTTGCAAAAGGGGCCGCTTCACAGAACTGAGCATTTTCTGGTTTCTGTTGCTCTTAAAACACTGTTTAACGAGTTCTTGTCAGATGCCCCACAGCGAGCACCCTAAGAAGGCTAGGGGAAAGATGTTTTTTTAAGTTGATCTGCGCAATTTCTTTAAAGCAAATTACACACACGTGTGATTTGCTAGTGCTATTATTACACGCTGTTACAGAAGCTGACATCCCACAACCTGAAATCCTAGCTAGAAGTTCTTTCTAGCGCGTCTCCAGTCAAAGTACACCGGAGACCCAAGAAATCTGCACGCGGTGTCGCTGTCAAACCCCAGCGTGTCCCTCTCCTCGTAAGCTATTCCAATACCCAGCGTAGAGACTACTTTTTGTCTCTGTACACGCCGTGGAGTGAGGCAAGCAACCGACCTAAAGAACTGGGCATTAAAGGGGGATGGAAGATGGGGGGCGGAGGACTTGTGCAACGCCCGCGGACGCCCGAGGCTGGCAGATGTTGTTCTCGCCCCACTGCCGCTGCTCGCCGGCCGGGAGATGGGGCCCAGCGGAGTCTGGCCCTGGGAGACGTGGAAACTACGCATTCCTGTGCCTTCCGCATTATTTGCCCCCATCCCGACCCTCACTTGGGCAGTCGGTGTACCAGCATGCAGCCTCCCCTGCAAACCCTGCGGACAAGCACCCCAGCTGCTCTCCGTTCCTGAGGGGGTCCCGTCGGTGAGGATGTGTATTCTCCTGCGGGACCCACAGCGAGTGAGGCTGCAAACCCTGGAGGAGTCTCTGGCTGCCCTCCACGACAGAGCTTGGCAGGTGGCACAGGCTCGGGGAGCCGAAGATACCTACGGACAAGGGGAGGGGGTTCGCGAGCAGCGCAACCGATCCCGCCCAATTAGCAAGCCACGAGGACTGGGGACCCCCAGGAGACATGCCGGTTGGGGGAAAAAAGCTGTGACAGCGAAAAAGTACAAGTAACAACTTTTGTGAAGTGAAGAGGAAGACCCTCTCCGTGCTGGCAGCGACCCCGGGACCAAGCGGCAGCGGGTTCTGCCGTACGGGACACCTGCCGAGAGCCAGCGCGCTGCAGGTGGGGACTTCATGATACAGACACTGCCAACCACCTGACCCTCCCTCCTGCCTGCCCGCCAGGCGCAAGGGCGGCGCCGAGCTTCCTAGCACAGGTACGGAGGGGGTGTCCGCCCACCCCCTGCCGCGGAACGTACCGGGGGCTGAGAGACGGCCCCCGCGGGTGCGGGAATCACGCCGCCAGCAGCCACGCCGGCGGGCAGGCGCGACCCATCAACTTTCTCGCCCGGACCCTCTCCCCCAGCACGAAACCTTCTCTCCAGCTCCCTCTACAGCAGCTGTACTAAAAAAGAGCCGTCCACCGGCCCGCTTACCTCGCATGGTGTTGGCTCCCCGCTCCGCGCAGTCATGAAGCTGGGAGCCCGGGAAGCGCACCACACAGATCCCGTCTCAACACTCGCGAAGGCGGCAGCCGCCGCAGCTCTGCTCCGCCGGGAAAACCATACCTCCGGGGCGGCTCCGCGGGGCGCGGCTCCCCGGGCTGCCCGCCGCGGAGCCTCTGCGGGGGTCGCCGGGGCGGCGGAGAGGCGGCGGATGGCTGAGCAGGGGAGGAGGAGAGGAGCGACGTTGGGAAAAAACAGGAGAAATACGCAGAGGCAGAAAGGAGCGGGGTGCCGCGTGGATAGCAGAGCATGTGCACTTTCACATGACAACGGCGCCCCTCAGCAGCTCCCCGGTGCTGGTTTCCACTGCGCAACCACAAAAACAAGCGGAGACAAAATGAGACTCAGCGAGAAAGCGGCAAAGCGGCTTATAGCGGGGAGGGGGCGGCACCTCCGGCATAGCCCCGCCCGCTGTCAGCGCCGCCGCCAATCGCCGCGGCCCGCCCGGCACGGCCGCCGGTGTGCCCTGTGCCGTATGCCCTGTGCCGTGTCCCGTGTGCCGTGTCCCGTGTGCCGTGTGCCCTGTGCCGTGTCCCGTGTGCCCTGTGCCGTGTGCCCTGTGCCGCCACGGCCGGCGGACCCGACCCGCACAGCCCGCGCTGCGCCCGCGGCTCCGCAGCGCCCCGGCCCGACCCGCGCCCGCCGGCCGCGGCAACTTTGGCTCCCCCTGGTCGCTCCTGGCCGCTGACGGGTCTTGCCCGGCAGCCGAGGCTGGGTGTAGTGGTACAGAGATGGGTCTGGTCCGCGGAGATCTGGAGATTGTGAAGAAAAGTAACGGGCGCGGAAAATCAATCTCCTCTCGTGCCGTTGTTAGTGGGGAGGCAGTGTCTCCGGGGAAAAGGATGAAAGCGCTCGGTCACCCCGCCGTGACCGTCAACGGGGAACCGCATTTTCCGATGAAAGTGGGAAAGTTTCGTGGTGAGTCATTTTCTCATTAAAGAACGAATCTGGACGTCGAAGGCAGTTTGTTTTTCCTGTGTAAGACTAGCAAAAGGTTCTGCAGGAACGGGTATGTTCCGCAGATAGCAGGATTTTTCACGACTTACGACTCCCCTCTCTGATTAAGTGATGTTTTCCCGGAGGCGGAGGGAACCAAAACCCCCAAAAAAACCCCAAAAAAACAAACCCAAAACCAAAACCAACCCCCCCCCAAACGCAACCCACAACAACAACAAAAAACCCCTATCAAAACCCGCCAAAACGCCGAGATTTTTCTTTGTTTTTTTTTGTTTGTTTGTTTTTGTTGTTGTTTTTCGGGTTTTGGTTTGTTTTTTTGTTTGGGTTTTTTTTTTTTTTTTTTTTTTTTTTTTTTTTTTTTTTTTTTTTTTTTTTTTTTGTTGGTTGGGTTTTGTGTAGTTTTGGGTTTTTTCCCCGTATGGTAAATCATGCAACACAACCACAGCACATCTCAGTGAGTCATCTTGAAAACAAGTCCCTAGTACCAAGGTTCACAGTTCCTAACTCCAAGACTAAAATGAAAAAGAAAATCCCTTATTTAGCTGAAGTATGTCCATACAAAATTATTAATATCGACCTCATAAAATGGGTTATATTTGATACTCTTAAGTTAAATATGCACCTGTCAAGATAGATTTATTCTTTTCTTTCTGTTAAATCTGTTATGCAAAAGATCATAAGTATGAACTCTTTTACTCCGAAAAAATAAGATTTATTATAGGAAAGAGAGAAAGTGAAGTGTCCACTCATGGTGCAAACTGGCAACATTTTATTTCTGGGAAAAAAGGTTACAGGTTTAGAGGAAACAGTTCTTGTGGTTAGCCTCTTTGAGAACACCCCTTTGAACTGAAACTGAGAAAGACATGAAGAATCTGCTCTGCTGTTATTGAAAATGTCTAGATTTACCTCACTATGGTGTATTTTAAATGCATTCACTGTAGTGAAGGCAGAGAGTTAAAAATAAAATGAATAAATTAAAAAAAAAATCTTAATTTCTAAGGTACTATATGGGATTTTTATTCTTGACCATTGCATTTATGCATTTTATATACTGCATGTCAAGTTATTAATACTCATATAGGGCATCCAGAAACTCTTACCGATTGCTTGGTTTTTATTGTACTTATATCAGCATATCTTCCAATATCAGTTACATGTTCTCCATCTTCCCACTTCACAAAACCAGGAATTTACAGAGGCATATTTTCTTTTTAATTGGGATTTTAGCAAATGTGGTTGGTGGCAGTCAATCTTGCCCCTGATACTCTTGTCTGTGGATTTTCCCACTAACGATCTCTTCAACCCCTTCATCATATTCAAAAGTTTCTGAAGTAATTACAATAAAATAACTCTCACAATCACTTTGCAAAGCAAGTTAGGTAGTATGGGATCTTCATCTCATCTCATTTCATCTCATCTCAAAATAGGTATAATTTATCTAATATCTAATATGGAATTTTGGCAAAGGATTAATGAGCTCCTGAATAGTGCTTGTGGCTTCAGAAAAGTAACTTGTGAGAGAGAGCAGAGATTCCATCTACTTGGTGTATTGCAACTGGGTCACTTTTTTTTCTCCTGCTGGATATTCACTTAGCAGCTGGAAGAAAATGCAGGTGGATCTCAAGAAGAGGCAGTGGCTGTTTTTCTCATATTCCGAGTCTTGTTGTTCTTGTTTATGGCAGTGACTTTTAGATTTGCTTGTTCTAAAGCTGCATTTTAACGCCAGTCAAAACTTTCATAGGTAAATAACAAGCTGTCTACTTGCTATACAGTGCATTCAGCATACATTGCTCTATTGCACTGAGTACTGGTACCTCTTTATTTGGAATTTATATTACTTTTGAAAATGGAGAAGGGAAATGCCATTATTTTCTCTTAGCTTGATTTTGATTAAAAACTTTTTTTTTTTTTCCCTGTCTACAACCCTCACATAATTTGCCCCCTAGATTTTGTTTATTTTTCTCACTACCCTATGGAGTGGCAATTTTTATTTAGCTATTGTCAGAAGCCCTTGTAGAGTTTAATTTACTTATCTATCTTGTTCTATTATAGTTTAGGTATAATGATGTCTGAACTAACTTCTTCACTAGCTGGAGCTAGTTGTTAAATTTAAAATTTATTCTAATATTTAGGATGAAATATTATCTGCTAAGCACTAGTAATGGTGGCAATAAAATGCTACACATAATAAACATACGTGAACTTCAGTGTGAACCAGATAAATTATAAATGCTTTATTTCAAAGCATAAGGCTGCTTGGAACTGTTATATGTTGAAGCAGGTAAACAAAACATAAGAAAGCCACATGATCTGAGGTCATACAGGAATTTATAGAATATCTAAAAACTGTACACATATCTTCAGGAGCTAAATAAACTGAGTAGGACAAATCAGCCCACTATTCTTGTAACTTGTTAGTTATCATGTTAGGTTAGTTATCATGTTAACATGTCAGGTTTCAAAAAGAGCCTTTTCAGGCTTTCCTCATTTCAAATGAATGCTTCAGAGAAAAAGTTTAGAAACACTAGACAAAAATGTTAAAATACAACAAATAATTTGTTTTACCTCAGAATATAAATAAATATAGATAAAAAATCGTATTACTACTAATACATTTTCACTGCAGAATAACAATTAGAAATTGCCTTTCAGAATATTCACTTGCATTATCACCTTTCTGACTCTTTGGATGACAAATCTAACAGAATAATTAAGGTCATATAGTTTTATCATTTTAATAATTCGCAATATGTTCATTAGAGCTGGAGCAAGTTATGCCAAAATTTACTTGCTTCATTAAAAAGTACTGAATAGAAAATAGTAAAAAACCCGCCTGTGTTAGACAGGCCCCATTTCATTCCTCTGGTATCAATGCCTAATTGGCATGAAAGGAAGGCAGATGCATCCTATAGCCGAAATGTATTTCTTAGGTTCAATAGGAACAAGATTGGTCACAGTTTTCTTCGTCTCATCTGTCTCCAGCAGATACAACTTCATTGCCAGACATTCCTAACTTTATTTAAGACATGAGAAAGACTTTCTCATTTTTCAATTTATGACAGATTCAGGAATCTGAGCTCTATCACAGACTCTTCACTTTGAATTTGCTTTCTAAAGTTTTTCCTATTTCTTTGTGCTTGCAATCTGAAAAGATGCACATACATTATACTGTCTTTATCTCCTACAAAGCTTTATAACCATCAGGTAATTTCAAACTGTTTCCACTGAATATTATTTGATTAAAGAACTTTACATTTTCTTCCAACCCGGTAAAATAGTTTCATAAGCACACCTAGAAAATCCTGACACAATCAGAAAAAAACCATTTAGCAATTGAAAATCTTTAATTATGCTAATTTAGTTTTAGAAGCTAAGAATATAAAGCTTTATGCATAACAGGATAACCATAAACTTGAAAAAGTTAAAATGAAAAACCATACTTGACTATTTTCTGTCTTGTGAGATGAAAACCAATCCTTACCTACAAAGAAGGAATCTCAAGTCCTGTAAATACTTCTTGACATTTAAAAACTGATGTTTCTATAATACTTGAAATTTATTGGAAAAATTTGCAAAGTTGATTTAAAGATTTTACTCTTACAAATGTGTTGTTGTTTGAAGTGGTATAGAAGCCCCATTTCATTCTTTTTGTTCTCCCTTACCCTAATGGCAGAAGCTGCATAGTTACTTGCCCTGCCTGTGTGCACAGTATCATTCACTGGATCATTTTATAAAATGTCCCACTTAAATATATCTTTGAACAAAACAGGATACTAGCTGAGTTACTAGGACACCATCACCACCCCACCCCCGACATTTACCTAAAATGTTTAGCAACTGAAAAAACTGTCTGTGAGGATATAATTGCTGGTCAGAGCTGCATTAACCCTAGAACACCACAATCTTGAAATTATAGTTTGGAAGACAGGAAAGGAACTAAATTTGACAGTAGAACCTATGCCCAAATAACCTGGAGTTTGCTCAGGAGGAACTGGACCATGTTTGAATATTGATGAAGGGAGGAGGTAGCAATGAAAGACTGTCTTCCCGCAGCAAAAAGCTTCTGAAAGACAATGACCTGAGATTTGTGTTCACTTTCTCTTTCCTTGTCAGATCCAAGAGGTACTGAGTTGTTTTGACCAAGAATGGGCTTCAATGAACGAGATACAAAAATGAAAAATGGGCAAAATAAAGTGCTTTAGGAAAGAAGCAAGAGGCAGAAGACCTCCCTTCAGATCAGTGTCTCAGATCCTGCTCCTAACAGCCTCTGAGGCACCTGACGCTATAGCTCTGGAAAAAGATCCCAAGTACCCTTGAATATGCATTGCTCTCATGAAGTAGTTTAAAAGCGAGGATATATTACAACCAAAGAATTTTCACTTTAAATGAATGGTGACCTCCAAGCTAAACATTCTTTTTATCTCGTGGAAGCAGTGTAATTTTTCAAATTTTTAGTGTTGTTTCACTTTGAAGAAGCAAACCCAGTATACTGTTGTTTTAATCATCAGGAAATTAATTAATTTTCTAGTGGAATCCCAGCTTCCCTACTCACATTTGCGCACTACAGTTTTGCATTTTAAAAACAAAGATGTTCAAAACCTTTATTCTAAAATTGTATATTTTTCATTGTACGTAAAATAGATCACTATTATTTCTTTGCTAATGTCTATCTAGAAAATCATACTATTTAGTATAACATAACTGTTTCCATAAATTTGAAATAAATCTTTCACTATGTAAAAACATATACATATTAGTAATTTTCTCCTGAAAAAGGTAAAATGAAAGAAAACAGAAACATTGTGTATTTATTTCAATACAAGCTATGACTGACACTGGAATTTTGGATATAAAGGATGATAGGAATATGAAACAGAACATTTTAAGGGTCTAACATTCTAGACTTTACAAGAGGAATGAAACATTTTGACAATGAGTGATCTGTAAACTTCTCTTGGTCATTCAGTAGTGTATTATTATGTTACAATAAGTTAGTATACGGGCAGAACAAGGATGGGCTGGCTGTAAAAGGTTACTTTGTACTAAGCATTTTTAAAATTACTGTATTCAGTGGTTTTGAACTGAAAAATATGTATTTCCTTCAAATTTTCACTCCACTGAGAAATGTTCATGTTTCAGTATTTTGCCCTTCTGGTGGCTTTTGGGGCATTCATATCTGGTGTTCTGTTTTAGACTAATCTTCCATGCACATCGAGTATACCTTCAAGTCTACCTCTGCGTGCCACAGCTTCAGCGGTAGCTCATAGCAACGGCTACAGATAAGGATGCTTAAGGGCTTCTATTCCAAAGTGGCTCTTTAGTTTCTTTTAACTTTTTTTTTACATTTCTCCTTTCTTTCTTTTTCTTTCTTTCTTTCTTTCTTTCTCTTTCTTTCTTTCTTTCTTTCTTTCTTTCTTTCTTTCTTTCTTTCTTTCTTT
>JAWMRC010000089.1:3996543-4026118 GCA_035584755.1 Thripadectes ignobilis | reverse complement strand
AAATTGTAACTCTGACTTATAAACTCTCTTGTGGTAGGTCCATTTCTCCTGCCGGTTTAACTTTAAACCAGCACATCTTCTTTCCCTATTCATCTACCAACTCTAATCATCATCCCTTCCAAGTACTATCTGTTAAGTCAGATTGATACTGGCAGTAAATTTTAAAATTACAGCGATTGGGAAGACACACTTACTCCAAGTGCTGACTAAGCTCAGAGAAGACCAGTTCTTACATTCTAAAATGTTTGCAATTAAGTGAAAAGTATGTACAGTGTAGAATGGTAGTCTTTCAAGTTTCTCATTTGTTACTTGTAGCAAATGAAATAACTTGAGTTTATGTAATTCACACAATCCAAGGGTTGGCTTCCTAAACTCACCCTCAGTTACACTGAAATTACATAGACCCATGCTGTGACTTTTGTACTGCCAAAGAGTCAAAGAGGTTTGAAATGATGCTTTCAAGGCTGAATTCTACCCCCTACAAATACATGTTTCTTTTATGAGAAGGAATATGGTCCCTAAACGTTATGTTTCCATTTAGGAGGATTACCTGAGGTCTTTAAACTGTGAATATATAACACACAAAGCTTGAAGATAGTTTTGACTTTGTTTGTGAGGTCATAGCTTTAAATGAAGGTGTCCAGATTTGGCAAAAGGTATAGATTATATACTAACTCACAGGTTGCAAGATCTGGATGGTATACTACCAAATTAGTGTCAATGATGACTCCTTTTTATTCAGATAATTTAATTCAGAATTATTTTTTTAAGTTATATGTCTGGATTTCTTAATGATGTTTCTGTGCAGACCAAGTACACTTTTGACAGAATCCTGATTTATTCAGATTTCTTTCAGTCTGTAAACATAACAGAAGCTGTGCAATGGTGCACAGATGGACTGTTGCACACTGGCTTTTTCTCCCCCAGTCATTCATTTCCCAAGTGACCCATCCCCTCCCCTCCCTTCCCCTCCCCTTGATCCCAATGTCCATGTTGCTGACAAAGATGTTGAGCAGTACTGATGCCAGTGCTGACTGCTTGGGGACACCACCTGTCACTGGTCTCCCTGTGAACAATGAGCCATTGGCCACAGCTTTTGGTATGCAGCCATACAACCAGTTCTTTATCCACCCGGTGGTCTATCCATCAAATCCATGTGTCTCAAATTTGTAGATGTTGTGTGGGACAGCATTAAATGCTCTGCATAAGTCCAGATAGATGATGTCAGTTGTTCTGCCCCCACCAATGCTGTAATCCTGTCATAGAAGGTCACCAACTTTGTCAGGCATGATTTCCTCTTTGCAAAACTATGTTGGCTGTTACCAATCACCTTTTGGTTTTCCATACCTTAACACTGTTTCCAGAAGAATCTGCTCCATGATCTTGGCTGGCATAAAGGTGAAACTGACTGGTTTATAGTTCCCTGGGTCTTCTGCTTTCTCCTTTTTAAAATGGTGATTATACTTCCCTTTTTCCAGTCATCAGGAACTTCACCTGACTGCCATGTTTTTCAGAAATTATGGATAGTGGCTTATCAACTTCTTCTGCCAGCTCCCTCAGGATCTGCAAATGAATCTTACCAGGTCCCATGGACTTGTGCACATTCAGGTTTCTTAGATGGTTTCAAACCTGATGCTCTCCTATAGTGGGCTTAGGGTCTTCATTCTCCCAGTCACTGCATTTGCCATTCTCAGCCTGAGTAGCATGGCTAGAGCACTGCTCCCATGATCTCTGGCTGTTCTTCCAGTGTGCTGGGTGTTGCCTTATTAGCCTTCAGAGCTACAGAACTGGTCTGTTTGGAAATGTCCAGCTGGATGGGAATGTCTGGTTTTGAAGGAACAGTTTCTTTTTATTAGTTTATTAGTTCCTTTCCTCTTTATTTTTTAAAAAATTTTAAACGCCTTTTTTTTTTTTTTTTTTTTCCCCCCCCCCCCTCTCATTTGTGTTAATGCCCTCCTTTCCATGAATGCAAGGGTGTGGATTTTTGGTCTGTTCTCAGTGGGCTGTGATTTCCCCTATTGTTAGGGCTTGAAGCTAGCTGTCTGACTCCCTGTCAACCTCCCTGATACCTCTTACTCTTTTGAGTGACTCCTGCAGCTTGATCTCCTGTTGCTGGAAGTCTTCCACTTGGGTACACCTGTTGCAGTTCAGTAAACTACCCATCTCACACTCCCTGATACTCCTTGACTTCCTCTTTCAGAACTGCCAGCAGATAGTCCACCAGCTCACACCTCAAACAGGTATTGTCTCTGCTGCTCTCCTGCATCTGTGACAAGATCAGACACTGCAGCCAGAGACCTGGACAACTGCACATTGATGCTTAAGGTCCATGTGGATGACAACATTCCTTTGGACAGTGACTTCTGACCGAGTGGAAATGAAAGTTAGTCTTCTTCTAGTTGAGGAAAGCTCACCGTCTAAATTCTCCTGGGGTACTCTGGCCCATGTTTGTGAACACACTGGCTGAGATTTGACACCCTGCTTGCCTATCCCATTTGCTGCACTCCCTGGAGCTGTTTAAATCTGCCGATGCTTCTAGCAACTCCCTCTCGATGCCTGATTGGCTTGTGAGGGCTTTCTGAGTTCACAAAGGGCTCTGGGCTGCTGACTGGTGTCTCTGAATTCAGGAACTTCCCTGTACAGCATGATCCAAGAGTCACCTCCAGACTTGCCTCAGTCATCTCTGCTGCTGTCACCTTACTGACTGACAGTAAGTTCAGAGTAAGTTCACTGCATATATTTATCTGGACTGCATGAAATATCAAAACAAGTATATTTTGGTAATCCCATGTTCTTTTTTTCAAGGGAGTAATTTTGTATTACTACCATTATTATTTAAGATTATTGCTTGCCACCACATTCAACTTTTCAAGTAATTAGGTAACTGGTTTTTTTAGCAAGTTTCTTATTGATACAAATCTCCACCAATTTCATAAACATGAAAGGCTTACCTGTGAATGTGAGACATCCACATTTCCCAGCCCTGCAGGGAAAGAACATTCTACTAGCTTGTGGGCTAGGAAGGCATTATGGGTTTTTACTAAGCACTGCTCAGGAGATTGGACAGTTCATGTGCACAAAAGCAAAATGAAATCTCAAAGAAAGTTGACAGCCCATGGTATCTTGAGACACGAGATTCAGCAATTTAAAAAAAAAAATACTTGTAGGGAAAGAAGAACAAATGTTCTCCAATGTCAATTATATGAGAGATAGAGATTAGTGCATTTTCTAATTCTGTTCAACTATTTCCATCCTATTTGTTTCCTGTGTTTGTTTTTCATGAATAAATTAATATTATCATGCACAGTGAAAGACAGCATCAAAGAACTTCCTTGTGTGGGACTTGGATTTGTGTGAAAGAAACAATTTCTTTCTGATGGTCCAGGTTACAGAGGAAAAGCATCTGAATTTGGAATACTTAAGTGCAATAGGCAGCTCTCATATTTTCATTGTTTACACAATCATTTTTAACAAGGGCTTATAGAAGCAAGCCATCAAAATCTCAGTTTAATCTTTCCTTACTTTTATATCTGTTTTTTAAAACATCCCAGATTTTTTTCCTAATTAATTTAAAAAGAGTAATGTTTGAGTTGTGGAAAGCAAAGTAATAAAGCAATAAGAAGCTGTTTCTATTGGAATTTTTGTTGGAAATACAACTTTCAAGAATTATTCGTCTAACCTTTGGTTTATATTTGCTTTTTGAATGCTTTTCATTCAAAGTGTGGATGTTGAAGAAAACATCCTGCCAGCACTCCAATAAAATCCCAGGTTTTATTTGTACCTTATCATATATGTTATAAGGTCTGCTGCTATTGCTGTTCCTCTACTTTTTTCACTTCATACATGTTTTACCAAGCCAAATTCTATGACTCACTACATTTAATAACCACATTCACACTACATGCTTTTCCAACCTTGCTTTTCTATCCTCTCTTCATAGTCCTCATACCTATTTTTCTTATACTAAAAAGACTTCTGTAAGTATTTAAGTTAAATCTCTTCCCCCACCTTCTTAGTCTGTGAAGCTGAAATAAATAATTCCTACTAAGAGTAATAAACCACTCCTAGCTATGGCCAAGTGGTATCAATTGTCAGACTGTCAAAGTGAATGTGAGGACTGAACTCATGGCCTCTCCTGTCGAGGCTAAAAGAATCCAACAGACCAGAAAACCATCAACATCAGAAGTCCTGTATCTGAGACCTGAGAGGAACTGACTCAAAAATAGTATTCTTATTAACAAAAGTCTATATTTGCACTGGCCTAATGGAAATTATTGCTGTCAGGGTCTGTACTTGAGTGCATGTTCAAAAAGCAAGTGTGGCATTACTGATGCAAACACACACTGCACTTTGCAAGGAAGATGATAACCTCCCCCCAGATAAAACTACAAAACAAAGAGGGAAATCCGAACTGCCTCTTCCAAGCTTTCTGGGATATTGCAAGTGAGCACTGTAACACGGCAGAATTTATGACTGCAACTAATATAAGATGACAGATCAGTTCAGATCCCTCTGACTGTCTTTAGTGAGACCATTTTAATGAAATGTTTGTTCACTTTTCAAAAACTGAACTCAGCTTGCAGGGAATGCCTGTTTTGTATTTGTCTGAGACTGGTCTGAAAGAACTAGATATTTTACATGACTAACAAATGATAGCGTTGGTGGGTTGGCCTCTTACAGGAATGACAACAGCTGAGAAAATAACTGCTACATGTTCACTACGGGCAGCAGATTCTTGCCTTCAGGTAAGCCATAGTTATAGGAATTCTCAGGGGAATGAACAGAGGAAAAGATCAAGAGAGATACGTTAACAGGGGTTATTTGAGCACAGTGGTGGATGGGCTATTTTCAGCAACAGCAATTACTATAGCAGATTGAGATGATGTTGCCACCATTCTCTAAAAAAATCATAGCTGTGCAAAATATTTCCAGCAAGTAATGGTACATTACTATTAAAACACAAAAAGAGAGTTTTAAGAGGACAAGAATGATAATGAAGATAGGTAGCTGCATACAACAGCCAAAACATTATTTTTTAACTACAAAAAATAAAAAGAAGTTCCAAATAGGATAAGCACATTTCAATACTGGATGTTAGAAATCTAGGTGGGTTTTCTTTTTTTCTGACAACACCCCACCTCCACCCCCACCTCAGATTTTGTTCCAAAACAAACTAGGGACAAAATATAAGTGAAGTGAAGATGTGATGAGACCTGTCTATAAACCCACAAGATCATAAATCAAGGGTCCAAACTAAGACTAAGAGTTAAAAGGAGGAAAGGAAAAAAAACCCTTAGGTTTAAAAAGCACATTTTTTCCCCAAAAGACTGAAAAGACATTAATTATCACAGCATCTGAATATTTTGTGTGCTTTTGCATGGGAGAAGAGAATGACACACAAAGATTAACTATAGAAAATAACACTGCATGGGGTACATCTGAGTGTCCCATGGCTTGCTACTGAATTCACAGCATCACAATCCTTTTCAGGCAAGACCATCCTTCTCTGATGCAGCTACAACTTTTCAGTGACTCTGTCTGAGATCTGCAACCCTTCACCAAGGTTTTCTCTTCCTTCAACTGTACCATGACGTCTGTTTGCTCTGGGATACTGAAAATCAGTCAGCATGGGCTTGCCCCATGAACTCCAGCTTTCTACACTGTGGTGGAAGTAGTTGGCTTGGTCTCACCTCCTTGTCATCACATGCAGGTTTGTAATTTCTCCATTGCAACCCAGTATTCCATTACAGATTAAGTTTTTGAATTTTTTTCCCCTTAAAATGCTACAACTCAATGAACATAATTACTAAAAGATATAATAGTCTGCTAAATTTTTAGCGTTCCAAAAGCACAGATCAAATTCTGCTACTTGGATTAGGAAACAGACTAATATTTCAGTATCAGCTACGGCCCAACCTTAATAAAAAAACATGTAAAGACATTGTATTGTTCATTTAATCATTGATGACTACTGTCATAGTTCAGAAGAGAACTAAGATATCTATGTTTGCCAAGAAATAATCCCTCTCCTTTAAATTTAGAAAACAGAACTTTAATTAGAAATATATATGTATATGAAAAAGATAACAGTTCTTAACCACAATACACATATATATATATATATCCAGAAAGAACCAAACAAGTTTGTAATAAACCCCTCCCCTCCAAATGACAAGGCAAACAGTTAAAAGGTCTTTTGGCTACACACACAAAAAAAAAAAAAAAAAAAAAGGGGGAGAAATGCAATTATATCTTTGCACAGCAGGTAGCGATATGACGCCTCAGCCGCTGCCCCCTCTCTCTCCGGGGATGCAGTTATATTTACTGACAGCAGGTGGAGATGTCCAGCTCCAGCTAACTGGGCTCTCTCTGGGTTGCAGTTATATTTACGGACAGCAGGTGGTGATGTTGCACCTGGCCGGCTGGGCTCTCTCTCAGGTGAGATGGCAGGCACAGTCCCCAGGTCAGCTCCCGTGAGAAACTGATGTCAAAAAAGCAGCAGAAATCCCGACTCCTCAGGGGCAGGAAATGGGCATGCTCTCTCTTCCTTTTTCCTCACAGCAGCTTCTGCAGTGTCCACAACTGCCCATGGATGAAATCGTTGAGTTAGGGAGGGGAAAAAAACACAGTCCAGGCTACCCAGTGATGCTGGAATCAGTGGGTGTGTCCTCTGTCCTCGCTCACTCTGCCATGAGCTGAGCTGCTGACCTGTGCAGAAACTCCAACCCCTTCCCCCACCCAAGCCCATTTTCCCTCCCTCTCCCAGCCTGGGGAGAGATCAGAACAAAAGGCTCTGGCTAAAGCAGTTAACATCAGGATATGCATATTCATTGTGCCCTTTGTTAACCACCTTTACCGACACCAAGGCCTTGGCTCTAAGTTTTTTGGAAGAAATTCCAACAGAGTGTTGAAACTATAACAACTACTCATATAACATTCATGGCAGTCAGTATGTGTCAAGGTACCTGCAGGAAAAATATGTCTCATTTTATTAGATATCTAGAATATAGCAATCTAATAAGTGTATACGTGTAAGATGTGATGTTACAGACTTAGTATTCTTCATGAAAGTTAGGCATTTGATTGTTCAGTTGCTCATTAATTTTATCACTACCATTATATGTTATTATGAGCTACAAAATTGAGGAAGCTTATTTTGTAAATATTTTCTAGTTAAACAGAAGATTAACCTGCTAACTGGCAACATGAATTTATTAGCAAATGTCTTGTGAGATGGGCTTCAATACTGGCATTTATTTAAATGGGGGTAAAATCTTTCACGCCCTGGCCTACGCTTTTTCTCTTTTTTCCTTCCTCACTGAAGGACATTTTTATTGCTTTTATGCAGTCCATTTTTAAAGATCTTCTTTGCAATGCCTCTTCTCTTGAAATACACTGAATATACAAGTAGAGACTTATAAATTATGCAGAGAAGACACTTTTTAAAGAATATCTCTGAATGCTTTTCAACATGCACATCACAGGAGCATATGGACTGATAGTCACACTTTAAATTTTACACAGTCAGATAAAAAAGACTTTTTTTTTTTCTTTTTTTCTTATTTTGGGCTTCTTTTTCCTATGTTCCCTAATAAAAATTTTGTGGAAAGCAGAACATTTACGATTAGGATACTTCTCCCTTTTCCCTTGGATGCTGTTTAAAGCAGTTCTACTAACAGCAGCTACATCTACACCACAAAAAAGTGCACCTATACTTGGATGGCAACATTTTTCATATTTTACTATGACAGGTAATGAGACGTTTATATACAAAACCTGAATTTCACTCTGATAGTGAAATTTTTGTCAGGCAAAGATAATAGCAGTAATCACATTGAAATAAATAAGTTTTAAATTTCTGTTACACTGATTTCTAGAGTGATATTCAAATACATTTCCATGAGTACTTAAAATATAAAAGTGATTTTGAGTCCAGAATGTCTTAACTGACAGAAAACTAGAAGAAAATTCCATTTCATTTTCACCTTTGTTTGGCAATTGCTATAGTGGTTTCTCATAACAGAAGAATATACTGCATTTTGCAATTACAGCATGTGGCATTAGATCTCTTTCCAGGCAAACATGCAGGCTTGTGCTGTTTTTTAACATTATGTAAAATATTTTAAAAGAAAAAGACACAATTTATAGCTTATTGTTGCTGAATTTCAACATTACTGTGTGGAATATTTAAGTTCCATTCTATAATTGAAAAATAACCTCTTACTGTTCTAGGCTTATAGTTTTACTTCTTCAGGTAATCATTTAAAATCAAAATATTCCAGACTATCAATTCAAATGTGAACATACTAATGATTAAAACACTAGCAAGTCAGACAACAAATATCTACCAGTCATCATTTTTTGATCTTCAAAAACGTTTCAACTACAGCAATTTTTGACCTGAATCACTGTTTTTCGTATTCAATGCAAACCAAGTTGTTATATTTTAAAAATTCTCTATGACACAGAAAAAGTTATACTCTTGTTCATATTCCATTCAATGGTAGTATCTTCTGCTGGACTTATGTTCTATTTTTCTATAGGCTGAGATTTTTAAAAGAACCTAGATAAATGCAATGTCATTTGCTTGGGAAGGCATTTAGAGCTTTCATCTTCTTTCACCCAGTTAAAAGAAACATATGATAAAGGTGCTACTTTTAGCACCTCCATAATACCCATTATAACACTAATCAACAAGAAATGCTAAAAAGCAAAATTAGCTTAATCAGACTCTGTCTGTTTTATCTAGTTCTAATTTCCTGTCCAAAGGTGGTTTTTGAAGCACCTCTCAAAGTCACCATTTTCCCCAAGAAAGAGAGGAAGTAAATTTTGAAATTATTATTCCTTCTGGAGAACTATTTCCTATTTGAAATAATCGAAATTGAAACATAATTGAAATAATTGCTCACACTATCAGCTGCACATCTAAAAGGGAGAAAGGTGAAATAGAAAGTGTCTAGGGCTACATCACACCTTGTGCACCAGAGCTGAATGCATTTTTGTATCTTAAAGCTCTATTGTCGTATCCTTTTTTTTTAGTTCATCCAGCAATGATAGCTACAGGTTTTGAAAAATTGTGATCTTGGAGAAGATCTGAACAGGTGTAAGTTAAAGGAGGTTCAGAGATTCTCTAGGTAATGAGGACCATAAATTCCCAAAACAAATAATTGTGCCAGACTGAGCTTTTGAAATATTGTAAAATTTTGGAATCCTTGCTCACTGTCAGAAGGTGGTTAAACTATGCAGTCTTAATGCTGAATACTTCTATGTTCTACTGAAATTTATCCTGCAAAATTCCAAGATAGGGAAAGTGCTGAACAAATGAGATAAGATAGGAAATGCTTGTCTCTCACATGTACTTTTGGATAAATTTCAGACTTCACAGACATGAGTCTAGGTTTAGATCAGCATAACTGACAACAGAACGTATTCTTAAATACCTGTGATGCTTAAGGTTGAGATAAATATATCCTCCAGGTAGATGATTAACAAGAAAAATCCTTTGAATACTGTTTTGTGAACTGTGATGGCAAAAATGGCACAATGTTGTCAAGGGATCAGCTTTCTTATGTGAGTTAAGGTGATGGATACACCAGTATCTCAAAAGTCCTAGACCCTCTATGCTGATATTTTTACCTGTGTGACAGCCAGATCTGGGATTTCACTGTACTTTTAAAACTTGACTTGCATATTATCTATAAAGAATAGTAATACTGAACTGCAGCACAGAAAAAAAAAAAGTATCCTGAATACACAGAGATCAGAAGGAGTTTAGTAGAACTTAAGCCATATGAGCAATATGACAATTTTTGAGAATATTATGTCTCCAAATTTGAATGCAGGTTCCTCCAATTGTTCTCTCTAAGTGAAGGACTCCATAAATATTGTTTTAATTGGTTTTAAAAGACCTCTGGAAAGACTTGTGAGGCTAATTCTCTTGCTTGGATGAGTAAGGATGCTCTTAAAACCACTGGTACAAATTCTCTGCTGGCTTAGCTTAGTATAACTCTGCAAGATTCAGTTGAGATAGACTGCCATAAGTAATATCAGTAAGTGAAGAATGAGACCAAATTCACTTGTGTTATTCTGAAATGATTCTTCTTTCTTGCAGTGACTAGATTCCAAAATCAGGCTCCATGTCTGTTATTGTTTGGCTCTCTTCAGAGTTTTCCATATTCCACACACATGCGAGATTTATTGCCCGTGTATTGTCACTGAATAGACTGAAACACAACAGGAAGTAAATATAATCTGTTTTGATCTTTTATGCAAAAGTTTAATTAAATCAAAGTATTGGCACATTCAGTTCTCACACAGGTCTGAATAAATTGTGAAATTGCTAGTCATTTTGATGATAACTCCTCAAATATACATCAGAAAGTAAATAGCTTCTATTGCCATGTGTTTTTCGTTTTATACAGTATTCCTATAACACCAGATACTGTCTGAGAAATTATCTGACATGCTTGTATGTGCTGATATACAAGTAGTCTGCTTTTGAGCAGTCCATATCATATTATATTGCACAAAAATTCTTCTACATGTTTTCAACACATTAAATAACTTACATAAATTGAAAAAGCCCCATACTCACAACAGTTACTGTCAAAAAAACCTCCAAATAGAATGAGAAGAAAAGGTGAAATGAAAAATGTGTGGAAGTGAAGACTGACAAATAAGTGAACCATACTTAAGTAAGAGTTTATAATATATATTTTTCATTCTAAACAGTGCTTTTTTCTTCGCTTCTTATAGATGAATAGGCTGGAAACACACTTAGGTCAATTAGAATAATTTTACTTTGTTCAACCTGAACCAAAGCTTCTAAGCAAGTATAAATATGTGGTGATTACAGAGGTCAGTGAGGAAGGCATAAAGTTTTTCATGAGAGAAAAATGATGATTTAAAGGTTCAGCTCTTTGAGAGGCTCTCAGGTAAAGAAAAAATAAAAAAATTCTGCAATAAGTAGATCAGAAGGAAAACCTAGGCAACTTCTCTCTCATTATTCATCACAACTAAATAATCTGAGGGGTACACAGTCTTGACTGGCTACAGAATATTTGCAATTTTATTTTGGTTTTTGAGGAGCTAGTTAATCTGAGTTTTTTATTTGTTGGTTTCAAGAGACTAGACTCGCATTGACCATATGACTCTATTATGAAATACAACAAAAACCACCTAGAGATGGTATTGATTCTCTTGGCTAATGCCAGGATATGATGTCCTCTAGTTGAATTTCCTTGTCCTAAAAGCATACAGGCCTCTTCTTAATCTAATTTCCATTTGCTATAAAAGTTGGACTTTGTGATCCTTGTGGGTCACTTCCAATGCAGAATATTCTGCATCTCTGTAAGTGAAACTCACAGAATTTTAGTCAGTGGAAGAAATATTAAAATATTGAACCCTAATGTGTAAATGGTAGACTGTTTGGGTAAGGGATGTTGCTTACCAGTCATTATTAGTAGACATCAGATGGTGGCACAGATCACCACAGCTCCTGTTACATTCTACTGTTGGTCCAAAGACATTCACCTTCAACGCCTCAGAGATGATCCTGCATCTATATCACCTTCCAGAAGTGTCTAATGTTCATAGATGGTGGAGGTCTCTCATAAACTGGAAATACTTTCCGTCAATGTTCTGGATATGTGCTGTTTCAGAAAAAAAAAAAAAAAAAAAAAATAAAAGAAAAATAAGGAGATTACAGAGGCAAGGCTATTCCTTATGCTACTGGGAACACATTCCAGCTGTTCTAATTGGAGATGGGGGTGAGGAGGGAAGACATAAATCTTCTTCCTGTCCATAGCTGATCGTGGAAAGGAAGAGACAGAGTTCAGGTTTTTGGTCATCACTCTCTGTTTGTGACAATTCAAAACTGACTTCGCCAGATAAATTTTATTATTCCAGGCTTCCTACCACAATATCTGTGTTTATGAAGTAATTTTCCTTGAAAAATACTATATTTGAAATTTGGAAGGTGTTATTTCAAATAATGTTGTAATAATGTTGTTTTCAAGATAGCATTTCTTTTCTCTCATATCTGGATACAGGAATGGTCCTCCCTCCATTGCCCTGGAGATTTGAAAACACTCATGCTTCTGGCTGTTATTTACTGGAGTATCTTATTTTCCATTAAAGTCTTTTTTAAGGCTGCTAAGTGAAATAGTACGGGTTCTTTAATCTCTTTATACATAGTAGCTGTTGCAGTTCTCCAGGCTTCTGTTCCTAGACTGTTACCAGGACTCTCTTATCCGCTTTCCAGAGACTCAGTCCCCTTGCTGTGTGTAGTACTATAACTGACAGTGCTATAGTTAAAACATAAAACAAATATGAAGTTATTAAATTATGAAGGAGGTCATAATTGCAGTATATCAGTGAGACTGAACTTGCATGTCCTTCACAAAAAATTAAATATTTTTCCCTCACAGTCAGTATATTCCAATAGAGTCTTTGCAATGGTTTGTCTTTAAAAATAAAATTCTGTATGTTACATTAAAAAACTAACAAGAGAAGTGAGAGATAATCTCTGTTTTCTGTTATTTTCCAGCTTCAAATTTGAAGGCAAAGATCTTTGGTCTTTCTGTGCTTATATTTTCTATGAATTCAAATGGGAACTGCTGATTATCAGAAAAGAATAACCAGCTTCTCTTTTTATAAGAAGGGTTTTTTTAATTCCATTTGCAGCTCTGAGAAAGGGCCATCAGAGCCTGAAAGAACACTTACAGAAGCCATTTTTAAAAATCTGACCATTTTGCCCTAAGACTAAAAAAACCACAGAGACTGAACTTTCCTCCAGCTACTACACAGCATACCACAAATGGTGATAATCTATTTGTTTAAGGTAGTAGTCAGTTAACCCAAACACTGTATATTAGGTGCACAGGTGCTGTCCATAGTTTTAGTGAATGTAGAGAATGGGCCAGCTATTCACGTTATCTATTGACTTTAATTTATCCAACCTATTTACAGTAGCAGGTTGGCCTATTTCCTGTGTTAGATAGAAAAGTTTGTTTAAATGACCCTGGTAGTGCAAACTTCAAATACCTTTAGGAAAAATTTCAAGTATTAATTTCATTTTTATAAGTGAATATATATGTATGTGCCTGTGTCTATCAATAGGTCTTTACAGAGTGTTACGATTTTATTTTTTGTAAATGAATATGTATCACAGAATCACAGAGTTGAAAGGGTGCTGAGTTGAAAGGGACCCACAAAGATTATCAAGTCCAACTCCTGGCCCTGCACAGGGCCATCCCCAAAAGTTACACCATGTTCCTGAAGGTATCCTCCAAATGCGTCTTCAACTCTTCCAGGCTTGGTGGAGTGAAAAACCTCTTCCTAGTATCAAACCTAACACTCCCCTGACACAACGTAAGGACATTCCCTCAGGTCCTGTCACTGGTCATCTCAGAGAAGAGATCAGTGCCTGTCCGTCCTCTTCCTCTCACAAGGAAGTTGTAACTGCAATGATGTCTCCCCTCTGTCTCCTATTTTCCAGGGTGAACCAAGTGTCCTCAATTGCTCCTCACACAGCTTCTCCTCAAGGCCCTTCAGCATCATTGTGGGCCTCCTTTGCATGTTCACTTATAGCTTTACATCTTTCTTATACTGTGGTGCCCAAAAGTACATAGGACTTGAGGTTAGGCCACCTCAGTGCAGCGCAGAGAAGAAAATTGTCTCTCTCAACTAGCTGGAGATGCTTTGCCTGATGCTCACCAGGACACAGTTGGCCCTCCTGGCTGCGAGGGCACTGCTGAGTCATTTTCAACTTGCCATTGACCAGGGCCCACAGGGGTGTATGTGTCTATGTGTGTTAACTGGTCTTTACAGAGTGCTATGGTTTTATTTTAATAATTTCTCTATGTAAAAATTACCTGTGTCATTTTAAGTTCTCAAACTACAAATTATAATTTTACTGTAATTTTGGCATTATTTCATCCATTAGAGACAACAATGACTTTTTGGCTTAGTGCTCAACCATTATCTTGGTTTTGTTGTTGTTGGGTTTTTTTTTAGCAATTAAAATATTTTTAAAGTGGAATGAGTGTAAAAGAAAAGACATTTCATAAGGAAAAGGGAGATGTGTCCACCACCATTATTGTCATCTAGCTTCCTAAGTGCTAACTATGCAGCCCTAATAAAAAACCTGTCCAGAACATGAATTTTACCTCAAGGTAAAGATTTGAGCCTAATTTGTTATAACTAACAAAAAATAACTTTCTAAAACTTTTACTTTGTATAAAAAGTTTATGGTTTTATTGCACTAGAAAGAAAGAGAACAACTAAAAAATCTCATTGCTGAAAATTCCTCTCCTTAATTGACAGAATACAATATTCAGTATCTTCTCCCATGAACACCTATCAGCTGAAATGAGGAAGACACTTAGGCAAGATTTAGATGGCTAAACACAGCATGCAAACTTCCTCCACAGAATATAAATTTTCAAAATAAATCCTTTTCTAAAATGAGTCAATAAGGAGTTAGAGTCCAAGACTTCCATTCAGGTGTGTACCTTCAACAGCAAGCTACTTAAGTAGCACACAGCTGCACACTAACTCACTCCACCCCTGGTGGTATGTGGGATAGAGCCCAAAGGGCAAAAATGAGAGTAATAGTGAGCTGAGACAAAGTCATTTTAATAAGGAATAAAGGGGGGAAACACACAATTGATGCTAAAAACAATCCCTCATCACCAGCAGATCAATGCCCTGCGAGTTCCCACTCAAAAGAGACTTTGGAAACATTTGCACCCCTCTCCATTCTTTATTGCAGAACATGCCATTCTGCAGCAGGGTATAGTTCTCTGGTTAATACAGTTCATCTGTCTTGGCTGTGTTCTCTCCCAGCCAACCTTCTCACTAACAGGTCAGAGAGAGAAATAGAAAAAGTCATGATGCTGTGTGAGCACTGTTCAGCAATAACTAAAGCATCAGTGTGTATCAACACAGTTTCTGTCACAAAAACCACATCACCATATGGGCTGCTGTGAAAAAAAAACTTCATGCTGTTGCAATTTCTACCTTATTCTATACCATTTGCATTGTGCTTAGGTACTACATTATTTAATTTCTTTTCATAAGATACTGCCATACTCTTCCCTATTCTTTGACATATTCAAAGGCATAATTCCCTTCATTCCCTTCATACACCAATTCCAATATCCATTCAAATGGCAATTCAGTTAATTTGGTCAATGAGTTGGGTTCCACTGGTTGTGATGGTCATTCAGGACAGGAAAGATGGCCTGTGTTTGCCTGGTTCCTTACAAGATTTTTCCTCTACTGGCTTGGGTGACTCTTGCTTTGGTACTTTTGACATAGAATTATGTCATCATACATCTATGGCAGCATACATCTGAGACCATGGACTATTTTCACCCAAGGTTAAACCTAAGGTTCTTGAGCTGCACATTGGATTTCCCCATCATTTTATGTTATCCACCAGGGTCCTTGAGCAAAAAGAATCCCATGAATGCATTTGCCTTTTCCCAAGGAAGGAGTAATCCATAATTCCTAAGAGTCAATAATTTACGTTATAGGGTCTGTATGTCCTTCTACAATATGTAGAGATTTAGTTTGGGCAGGACCAGGTCGTTTAGCACACCCTCTAGTGTTAATGAGCCAAGTGACCTCTGCTGGATTTATATCCAAAATGCTTGAATATCCCAGCACCCATCTATCTAAGTACAGTTTTTAACATATCTATGTGACAGGCTCAGGTATCTATGAGTGCCATAGTCTGATTAGATCTATACTCGAGTACTTTGTTGCCCTGTTGTCCTGGCTTGTTTTCCAAGGCCCAGGAAGGTATTTCAGGCAGTGTTGTGGGTCATAAGTTATGCTGTCAGCCATCCAGTAATAGTTTCCACTGCTGTAAGCTCCTGGTAGTGTGACAAAATCAGTCTGCTAGACCTCCATATATTAGTATTTCCACTATCATCCTCTGTGCCAGAAATCCAAGCTTTACCTGCTTGGCTTTTTTGATCATAACGTGTTCTACATTCACACAATAACCTGTGTAATGGTCTCAGTTGGTCATGTCCACCCTGTGAACACAATACTGCATCCCTTCCTAGATGTCCTTATGTGTCATGTGCCCACTGAGCAATGAATAATACACTGGTGTTCTATCATCAGTCTAAAACACAGCACAATATAGACTGCTTAATTATGAAGAAAATTAACTCCATCCCAGTACAATGATACATTAAGATGAGCTGTAGTGGATTTCTCATACCTAGCTACTCATATGAAATTAAATCCACAAAAGATAAATGTCCATAGGGATTTAATTTAGGGACAATATTCAAATTAAAGGCCAAATTAACTTTTCTGTAAAAGACTATGACAGCTCTATATTTGCTACTCTTTATCTTCTTTACATTATTTTCCTTTTGTGTGGTCTCAAATTTTATGTGGTGTTAAGCGACTGTAGATTAGTCTGACTTGATTTATTAAGCCTTCCAAAGAAATTAATATACCTTTTAATATTTCCATGCTTTTTTTCACTCTCTAAGTTATTCCAAGTGTGGTAGGTCTGCTGCAGTATAACTGGCCTGAATGGAACACATCAGGATGAAATTCTCAAGGAGGGAGAGAGGGTGTGAGCAGGGAGGATAGATACCAGAAGGTAAGAGTGGGAAGGAAGAGCCAGGGCAGAGTGACTAACTTCAGACACTGCCATCATGAGAGCAGAACTGTATTTCAAGCATGTGGGTTGCATCGCAGATCCACTTCATTTACTCCACTGAAATGAAACAGCAGAAGACAGAAAATAGTCACCTCTGACAAACTGAATTCAGATTAAAGTGCATCCTGAAGGGAAGGTAAAAATAGCCTTCAGACAGATTACAAAAAAAAACAAACAAAAAAACCACCACAAACAAAACAACAAACAAACAAAAAAACCCCCCAAAAACTTTTATGCTTAAATTCTGCAAACTGAGCAGTGTTTCTCTCATAGAATCATAGAATGATTAAGATTGGAAAAGACCTTTAAGATCATCAAGTCCAACTGTCAACCTAGCACCACCACCGTGTTCACCATTAAACCATGTAAACCATGTCCTCAAGTGCCATATCCCCAGTTTTTTTGGATGCTTCCAGGGATGGTGACTCCACCATTTCCCTGGGCAGTTTCTTCTAATGCTTTACAACCCTCTCCATGAAAAAAAATTCCTAATATCTAATATAAACATACCACAGCACAACTTGAGGCCATTTCCTCTCATCCTGTTACTTGTTACCTGGTGGATCAATTTCCACCTGTCTACAACCTCCTTTCACATAATTGTAGAGAGTGTAGAGAGAGGCCTGAGCCTCCTTTACCCCAGGCTAAACAAGCCCAACTCTCTAAGCTGTTCCTCATATGACTTGTGGTCCAGACACTTCACCATTTCCATTCCTCTCTGCACATGCTCCAGCACCTCAGTGTCTTTCCTGTAGTGAGTGTCTGTCATACCAAGTAAGCATGCACCGCTTTGTCTGTGCTGGTTAACCTCATACCTGGTATTAATATAGGCTGCAGGATTAACAGATCAAGAGCAGTCCTGCCTAGAAAGACTTGTCAGTGTTGGTGGATGAGAACCTCAACATGTACCCTCAGTGTTGGCTTGCAGCCTGGAAAGACAGCGGTCTCCCGGGCTGCATCAAAAGCAGTGTAGCAAACAGATCAAAGGAGGTGATTCTGACCCTCTATTCTGGAATGCTGCATCCTGCTCTAGGGTTGTCAGCATAGGAAGGACATGAAGGTTTTGAAGCCAATCAAGAGGAGTGCCATGAAGACAATTAGAGGGATGGAGCACCTCTTCTGTGAGGAAAGGCTAACAGAATTAGTATTTCTCAGCCTGAAAAAACAGAAGGCTTTGTGGTGACTACTGCAGCCTTCCAGTACCTGAAGGGACCCTATGAGAAAGCTGGAGAGAGACTATGTTAATAGGCATGTAGTGATAGAACAAAGGTGAATGGATTCAGACTGAAAGAGAGTAGGTTTAGACTAAATATTAGAAAAAAAATCCTTACTGTGAGCATGGTGAGGCACAAGAACAGATTGCTCAGAAAATGTGTGGGTGCCCCATCCCTGAAAGTGTTCTAGATTGTCTTGGATGGGCTTTGAGAAACCTGTTAAAGTGAAAGGTGTCCTTGTATGTGGCAGGGAGTGGTTGGAACTAGAAAATCTTTAATGTCCTTTCCAATCCAAGCCATTCTGTAAGCTGTGAAAGGTTTTTGCTGTTTTTTTTTTTTTTTTAGTTTTATGATTTTAATTTCAAGCACCTGCTGGTTAGTTTTAAAAGGTAATCCAATTAAATCCGTAAAATATTCAGTATGATTTTCAATTTGTTTCAGCCTCTCATCTACGGATGGAGCTGCCAGATACAAATGCAGTTTTTTAGAATAGCATACTGTATTCAAATTAGTGATTAAACATTAGATTTTTGGGGGATATTACTTCTGAACAGGAAAAGATAGAACTATGTTATGTTTGTTCTGTAACTTGTGACTGAGAACATTTCACTTAAAACCAATTTCAAATGCAGTGGGCTTAAGCCATTATATGAGATCTTGAGCTAGATAAGTGCCACAGACCTGCCCAGGTACACCTGGAATGACCACTCCACACATGCAGGGTTGTAAAGTGAAATGGCCATTTACTAAAATGAGGTGAGGGTATTTATGGAGCTAGCGAGGAAGGTTCTAGAACTGGGCGTGGAGAGGGGATGGATTAAGGGTGTAACCGGGAGGAGCTGGGACAAATAAGGGAAGGGAAGGTTGGGCAACAGCATATAAGGAAAGATAAAGGAGTGGTTAGCCATATATGGTGCTGATTCACTGCACCATGGGCCAACCAATAGGAGAACAGTAACTGGGGTGACAACAGCCAGTGGGGGACGGAGGAGTGGGAGAACATGAACCTGTAGGAACAATCAAACATTTGAAATGTAATAATACCTATTCTAATACATATAACTTCTATCTAAGTTAGCAAAAGTGCAGAACTGGGGAGAACTTATTGGATCATGAGAAAACTCAGTATTGCTGCTGTTTTGTGTCACATCCAGTAGGTCAGTTCCTATTTCTTCTCTTGTTCTCTTTTCTTTTATTCTGTCTCCATTTTTGATATTTGCTGCTTCGTTCCCCGACAGATAAGTGTAAAAACAGAGTCCTTCTAAAACAGGGAGAAAAATGAGTACCTACTGATAAAAAAGAACTTTCTTTTTAAAGGCATGCTTTCATTGTTTATTTTCCCCTGACTATAATAAAAAAGGGGCTATTCAGGGAGTCAAAATGTCTTTTATAAGAGCTCATTAATGATTTCTCCTCCTTAGTGAAAAAAATGTATCTTTTTTTTCTTAATTAATTCCACTCTGCCTCAGGAAACATACATTTACTTTACAAAAACTGAGCAGTTTCTATAGTTTAAAAGAACCATTGAAATGACCTTATCAATTTCATTTGATGACTTAACAGATACTAACTTTATCAGCATGTCTACGTTACAGGAGAAAATTTCCCTGCAAAATATCCAAAGAGACATTTAAAAATTTCTTTTTATATTGACCCAAACTGTTGCTTGCTCACTGGTGGTGACATTTAGTGATGATTCTATCACAGATCATATGACAATTTTATTTTCTTAAAAAATAGACAGCATAGCTACTGTGTTCTTCTCCAATGTTTATATTGCATCTAACCCATTTTGGTTGCTAGAGAAATAGATTCAGATAGAAATCATTAATAATAATATGTGAATATGGGCAGATCAGAGCTCTAGCCAGAGGCACAGGAAGGTGCAATGGCAGATACTTCATTTCTCTCTAATTCTTGTAATTTCCCACTATAAAAACTCAAAGAAGCACCAGAAACAATGTATGGTCTAACATAAGGAGAGCTATGGGAACTTCTTACTGTGACTTGCATCTGAACTAAAAATCTGGTCCTCTTATCACCAGATGACAGGGAGGCCAATCCTCAAAATGTCTCTAAAGTTGAATTTTAATTCCATAAAGAAAGTAAACCTGAGTAATTGCTAAACCTAAATCATTATGTCTCTATGGGAGAACATGGTTTCACACCTGTTTCATATGCTGCAAATATATGCCTTAATTTCCCTTTGTAACTTCAAATTGTTATTATTATCTATTATTAATAATAGAAACAGTGAAGTGCAGTTTCTTTTAAAAATCCAACATTTGCAAAGTCCTAAAATTGGTAGCCACACAGCATATTCATCCTAAACATATGGGATTTTTCCCTACCTCAAGTTGAAGTTCTAGCTCCTTTTTTTTTTTTTTTTTTGAGTTTATTAGGTTGACTTATGTAACAGGCAAGATTTCCTTCTGGAGCCATCTTGTTTGAGCATTATGTTTCAGCAGATATTAGCTAATGGATTGAGATACCTATATAGTTAAATGTGAAAAGCCAGATGTGAGTGAATGTCCTAAATGCAAGAAACAGAGGGAACTGATTTATCTCCTAGTGATATCAAAATACTATTTTGAATAACTTTTGCAAAAGGAAAAACGTGTACTGTCTATTCTATCATGCCACCTCCAGGCTACTGCAAAAATTAACCATGTCCTGGTTGGAACCACGACCAAATGCATCAGGGAGCTGCCTATGGCATATGAAAGAACAGGTAGAGTTGACACATTGACAACTGCCCAATGCAAATCATGATTATTTCCATTACTGAGTGAAAAAAAGATTAAGTAAGAAGTTTTGAATTGTTTGCCACATTGAACAAATATGTTCCCATCTGAAGCTACATAGAAACTACAGTTTAGGAACACTATGGCAAAACAACAAAAAGTTGTTTATCAGCATACTCAACAGGCTTCAGAAGAGCTGATTTATACCAGCCATCAACATGGTCTGCTGTTTATGAGCTTTCTCCTCTAACTCAGCTTCAAAAAACAATGGTAAATTCCAAGTGAAATTCAGGTCCCTAGATCTGACTGATACTAACTTAACTCCTCTAACACTATTGGTATGTATTATAAGTCAAAACTAAAATTTGTAAGTATCCATTGTAAAAAGGGTATTAAATTTCATACAATCTACATGTAATCTAGGATACCATTTATCTTCTTGGCCACAAGAGCACAGTGCTGTTTTACCAGGACCTCCAGGTTCTTCTCATTGGAGTTTCTTTCCAGCAGCTTAGACGCCAGGTGATACAGGTGCCTGTGATTATCCTTCACAAGGTGTAGGATCCTGCATTCATCTTTGTAGAACTTTAGTTCTCCACCCATCTCTTCAATCTGTCAAGGTCCTTCTGAAGGATTGCACAGCCCTGTGGAGTACCGGCCACTCCTCCCAGCTTTGTGTCATCAGTGAACTTGATAAGAAGGTATCTACCCCTTCATTGAAGTCACTAATCAATAAGTTATACAATACTTGGCCCAGTATTGAACCTTGGGGGACACCACTAGTGACAGATCTCCAACTAGACTCTGTGCCACTGATTCCAGCCTTCTGGAATCTAATGTTCAGCCAGTTCTTCATCCACCTTCCTGTCCACTCATTCAATCCACACTTCCTGAGTTTGCCTATTAGAATATTGTCAGAGACCGTGTAAAGCCTTGCTGAAATCAAGGTAGACAATATCCACTCCTCTCTCTTCATCTACCCGGGTAGTTCTTTCACTGAAGATGGCTATCTGGTTGGTCAAGCATGATGAATCCATAATGACTGCTCCTGATCACCTCCTTGTCATCCATGTAGATGGAGACTGCCTCCATCACCTTTACAGGGATAAAGGTGAGACTGACTAGCTAGTAGTTCCCTGAGTACTGCTTCTTGTCTTTTTTTAAGACTTGGGTGACTTTTTCTTTTCTCTAGTCTTGAGGCACCTCTCCTGATCTCCACAATCTTTCAAAGATGATGGTGTGCAGTCTCATTATGATGGTCACCAGCTCTCAGCACTTGTGGCCTATGGACTTGTGGATGTCAAGTTTCCCTAGGTGATCTCTAATCTCTAATCCAATCCTCCTTGACCAAGAGTCTTCTGGGTCAGAGATTCCTAGAAGACAATCTTGTCAATGAAAACAGATGCAAAGAAGTCAATCAGTAACTCTCCCTTCTCCACATCCTCCATTTCCAGGGTCCTACATCTGTTAAGTAATGGGCCCACATTATCCTTTGTTTTCCTTTTATGCTGATGTACTTGGAAAAGCCCTTCTGTTGTCCTTAACCTGACTGGCCAGATTTAATTCCAGGTGGGCCTTGGCCTTCCTTGTCTCATTTCTACTTACTCTGGCAACCTCCCTCATAGTCATTCCAAGTGCCCTGACCCTATTTCTATCTCCTCTGTATTTCTTGTATAACTTGAGTAATGACAGGAGTTCTGTGTTCATCCACACAAATCTCTTGCCTGCTTTGCTTGATTTCTTCCTCATCATGAGGTGTTGTTCTTGAGCCTGGAGGAAGTGGTCTTTGAATATCAACCAACTCTCTTGGATCTTTCTTCCCTGCAGGACCCCTTCCCATGGGATTGTTACAAGAAGATCCCTAAAGAGGCTAAAGTTCGCTCTCCTGAAGTCCAGGGTTACAGTCTTTCTGTTCTATTTCCTCCTTCCCCAATCCTGAAATTCATAATCTCATGGTCTCTACAGCCATGGCTGCCCCCAAACTTCACCTCTCCAACAAGGCTTTCCCTGTTTCTTAGGACAGAAAGCTGTTATCAATGCTTTCCAGGAACCTCTTAGGCTGTTTGTGCTTCACTGTGTAGCTTTTCCAGCAGATGTCAGGGTAGTTAAAGTCCCCTATAAGAAACAGTGCCTGTGATCTTGAAGCTGTTTCAAGCTGCCTGTAGAAGGCTTCATCCACTTCTTCTTCCCCATAAAGCCTGTAGCAAAACCCCACAACAGTGTCACCCTTACCAATTTGCCTTTATATCCTAACCTGAAAGCCCTCTACTCACTTGTCATCCACTCCAATACAGAGCTCAATACATTCCAAATTCTGTCTTCCATGGAGGGCCACTCCACAGTAGGGCATAGGACACTCTTCATGATGCAATTTTCCATTCTGGAATTCTTGGAACCAAATCTGAATCAAAGCTAGCACCATGTATCATCATAAAGAAAAAATCCACATATATTCTGGTGTTTCAGCAGCATCTAATGAACTAGAAACTTACAACTAATTGATTCTACAAGGAGAATATGAAGATGAAATAAGTCACATCAGTGGCATATATTGATCAGTCTTAAATGCAATCACACAGACATAATTTTAATATGAATAGTACTCAATTTTTTTTTTTTATTTTAAGGATGCAATATTATTCTCAAGAAAAAGCAAGGATAACTGCATCAATAATGAGTGATACTGACAGTTGGTAAAGATGTTAACCATTATAATATTAATTCAATGGTTTTTGTTAAGTAATGAGACATATTTTTCTTAAAGATAACCAAAACTGAACTTTACAATCAAGAAGACATGGATTGGAGTATTGAGTCTTTTGGCTTAGTTACACAGTTCTTTGAACCTGGTACGCGTAACCCTTTGTTTATTATGCCCACAATATGCTTTTTCATATAGCTGTAATGGTTTCATAACAAGAAATCCTCTTGCCTTTAAGAGGATTTGATGTGTTTTTGTTGTGTTTCCCGATGATATCATAAATATGCTTTTGTTAATTTTTTTAAGAGAGTGGAACTGGAGAGATCCTTTGGAGATAAAAATGCACAATCTTATTACCTTCACCCCAGCAGGGTTACCACAGATTTGATTCATATATGAACTCTGATATCTATACTACTTAAATACACAGACACTTACTGAACTTCAAAATATAGCTGTACTAGTCAGAAGTACTGTAAATCCAGAATTCTCCCTGAAGCTAATTATCAAAAGAAGGCATCCCAGTCAGCTAAAAATGTGCTCCACGAGCATAGATGTCTCAATTTCCCAGTTTTGTCATCCTTTCCTCCTTCTTATCAATCCAAGAAAGGTAAAATGAAGATACCCTGTTTTGGTTATCATTTAAACTCTCACAGAGTCACAGAATTGACTAGTTTAGAAAAGAGCTCTGAGACCGAGTGCAATCTTTGGCCTAACACCACCTAAGACCATGGCAGTTAAGTACCACATCCAGTCTCTTCATAAATGCTTCCAGGGACTGTGACTCCACTATATCCCCTGGGAAGCTCATTCACTCCAATCACTCTTTTTGTAAAGAAATTCTTCCTAATATCCAACTTAAACCTCCACTGCTGCAGCTTAAGACTGTGTCCTCTCATCCTGTCTCTGATTGCCTGGGAGAAGATACTGATCTCCACCTGGCTACAGACTCCTTTAAGGTAGTTTTAGAGAGAGATAAGGCCATCCCTGAGCCTCCTCCTCTCCAGGCTGAAAAACAGCTCTCAAGCCGCTCCTCACAGGACTTGTGCTCCAGACCCTTCACCAGCCTTGTTACTTTTCTCTGGACATGCTCCAGCACTGTAATATCCTTCCTAAACTGAGGGGCCCAGAACTGAGCACAGTACTCAAGGTGTGGCCTAACCTGTGCTGAGTAAAAGGGATTAATCACTTCCCTGGTTCTGGTGGACACACTATTCCTGATGCAGGCAAGGATGCTGTTGGTGTTCTTGACCACCAGGGCACACCGCTGTTTTGAGTTCAGCTTCCTGTTAATCAGGACCCCCAGGTTCCTTTCTGCTTAGCTGCTCTCCATCCACTCTGTCCCCAGCCTGCAGTGGTCGACAAGGTTGTTTAGGCCAAAGTAAAGGACACAGCACTTGGTCTTGTTAAACCTCATACCATTAGGTTCATCCCATCTCTCCAGTTGTTATAGTTTCAAGACTCAGTTAGAATTCCTTCCAAAAGCTTGGAAGCCAACGCCTTAGTGTCGATAGAGGTTTAACAAAGGACACAATGAATATGCATGCCCTGATGTTAACAGCCCTAGCCAGAGCCTTTGTTCTGATCTCATCCCGGGCTAGAGGGGGAGGGAAAGGCTGGCTTGGGTGGGGGAAGGGATCAGCATTTCTGCGTTTTCTGCGCAGGTCAGAGGATCACTGGCTCAGCATGGAGGAGAGAGAACAGGGACACACACCAGGTACAGCATCGCTGTGGGACCAGAATTGTGTCCTTAGCTCTCTGACTTCACCAATCGCCCATGGACGCTGCAGAGACTGCTGTGATGGAGAGAACACACCTGTCTTCTACACTGCAGAGGCTGTGTTTCTGCTGCTTTTGTCACCAACCCCACGGGAGCTGACCCTGCGACTACTCCTGCCATTCCACTGAGAGAGACAGAGAGGCCAGCCAGCCGGGCACGACATCGCCACCTGCTTTCTGTAAATATAACTGCAACCCCTGAGAGAGAGAGCGGCCAGCAGTTGAGGTGCAACAGCGCCACCCGCTGTCTGTATATATAATTGCATTTTTCCCCCTTTTTTAGGGGTAGCCAAAAGACATTTTACCTGTTTGCCTTGTCGTTTGGGGGGTGAAGGTGTTTATTACAAATTGTTGTTTTTTGGTGCTTTCTGGATATAGATGTATATTTATCTGTGTTATTGTGGTTAAGAACTGTTATCCTTTCATATATATATATATATATATATATGTATATATGTGTGTATATATATATATATAGTAGTAGCTATAAGTAAAAGTTCTGTTTTCTAAATTTAAAGGAGAGGGCATTATTTCTTGGCCAACATAGATATTTTAGTTCTCCCCTCGAACTAAGACACCAGTCTATCCAGGTCTCTCTGTAGAGCCCTCCTGCCTTCCAGCAGATTGACATTTTCCTGCCAGCTTGGTGTCATCTCCAAATTTGGTCATTCAGATCATCCACAAAGATATCAAACAGGACTGGACCCAACACTGATCTATAGGAGACACCACTAGTGACTGTCCACCAACTGGATGCGGTACTGTTCACCACCATTCTTGGGCCTGGACATCCATCTAGTTCTTAATCCAGCCAAGAGCGCTCCTGTCTAAGTCTTGAGCTGCCAGCTTTTCCAGGAGTGTGCTATGGGAGATGGTGTCAAAGGCTTTGCTGAAGTCTAGGCAGACTACATCCACAGCCTTCTTCTCATCCAGCAGGCAGGTAACAGATCATAAAAGGAGATCAGTTGGTCAGGCAGGACCTGCCCCTCCTAAATCTATGGTGGCTGGGTCTGATCCCCTGGCCATCCTGCATGTGCCATATGATTGCAATCAGGATGATATGTTCCATAACCTTGCCAGGCACTGGGGTAAGGCTGACAGGCTTCTGGTTTGCGGATCCTCCTTCTGGCCTTTCTTATGGATGGATGTCACAATGGCCAATTTCCAGTCATCTGGGACCACTCTGGTTAGTCAGGACTGTTCATAAATGATGAAGAGCAGCTTGGTGAGTTCTTATGCCAGCATAGAATGGATATGTTCCTTACCATGAACTTTGTATATGTGCTTAATAATGTATCACTACATGGAAACTACTGTATTAGCTGTCTAAAGTAGTTTAATAACATATTGCATAGTAAAGAACACTACTGTAGTGAATTTTCATATATTTTGTGCCCTTTTATCCTTAAATCTCTTTTTGTATCACAAGTATTTCAGTCCTTTGCAATCTCACACCTTTTCTGATAGTGTTGGTGACCTAGGTAGGTTCCATGCTGGGAAAGGTCAGCAGTATATTTCTCCTGTCTGGTTGGCCAGAAAGTAAGGTGAAAGATGAGAGTGCAATATCTGATTTTCATCCAACTTCTCCTCAGCTAGGGGTGTTACTGTCTAACCTATCTATGATTTTCACTGTGTTCAGAGAAAATTAATTGTCTTTGAGATCCATCAAGTTTGACTGGAAATTTCCCAGTAGATAAAAAAACGCATGGGTGTACAAGAATTGGCAGAAATGCAGAAACCTGATGAGCACTGAATACCTCATGTTTTACCTAGCTTAAGAAAAGGCGTGAAAACCATATGACCTGTTTCTCTTCCAACTCTCACAGCATAAATTGGGAAGCATTCAATCATTTCTTTCAGGCTTGTACAATTTTGAATGTCAATGAGACGACAATTGACTTTTCAACTGAAGTAGTTGACTCTGTGTCTGAAACTCCCTGTTTGATATTTACGTGCTTTGGTTCTTAACAAATTGCCATCAAGTCTTTACTACTGATGTATAGCAAAGGAGGTAAAAGATTCACTTTTCTCCCATGCATATCTTCCTCAGATCTGTTGGGTCCCATAGCTGACATCACTAAGTCAATGGTTTTAGAAAAAAAATTGAAACATTGCTCTCCCATAGAACTTGAAGCCTATTTTCTCTTTCAGCTGATGAATGAATTGATGCAATCATAAATGTTTGCAAAAAGAGATAGCAAGACACATGCCATAAACCATCTTCTTACATGGCCATGTTATTTACCCATAGCCTGTAAAACACTAATTTTCACAAAAAATACTGTTGCATGTCTTTTTCTTTGATTATTTGACCAGCATTAAATCACAATGCTGAAAAGGCAAATTCAATCCACATTATTTCCTACTGAAAAAAGACATGTAGATATACTACACTAGTTAAATGTTATCAAATCAAATACCAGGATTCAATATTATTTTAATCCAGAGAGGAGCTGTTTCTCTATTTTTGGTGTTGCTGTTCAGGCCACAAAGTTTTGAAACTGTTGGCAGCCTGTTTTCTGGCAAGTTTAGCTTAGGAGAGGCATTTATTTTTGCTGGATAGTAAATCTAAGATCAGAAAATAACCATATGTTTAGATGTCAAAACTCAGGAAATACTCTGAATTTATTCCGCCATGCTTACAATAAATCCCAGCAGTTCCTAATAGTCTCAGGGATATATTGTGCTAATAGCTTCACCAAACATTTGATTTATGGCTAAACATTGGCTTAATAACTTGTATAAGAAAGAGTTTAAATGAGGGTAAAAAGTCCCAAAAGCCTTTGAAAATATTCACCAGACTATTTGCCTGGTTTATTGTCTTTATAGCTCAAGTCTGTTAGAATGAAGAAGCCTAGTTTATACATGAAAAGTACAATTAGAAAATAAATCTGGACAATTTGGGAAAGTATTTCAAAATAGGGTTGAAATCATGATCTATTGAAAATCCTTAAACTCTCAGACATGAAGATAGAGCTGTTGACATGGCTTGCTTAATGTCTTGTAGGTGAAGGAACATTTTAGAATGAAATCAATGATCCAGCAGCTAGGTAGCAAACTTGCTTCAAAGCATCTACAAAATTTAATACTTCTTGTATTCTGAAGTGATCTTTTCTCCGAAGGGATCCTTTCTCTACAGAAGTAACATTTTTAATTTCTATTTTCACCTCACCAGTCCTTCCGATCATCTGATCACATTTATAGCAACAAATATTTGCCCTGTTTATTTACTTACTATTTATTTAATATGACACTACCTTACGTAGTCTTGTCTTAGAGGCAGAATTTTTAAAGACATTTATGGCCAATTTTCCTACTTTTTCTCTGCAACTCATTTGGACGTACAAAAGTCTTCCTTCAGGGAAATTACCTGGAGTGCCCAGGTTAGCCCCCTACTTTGAAATATCCGTGAAAGATATAATTCTGTGTATGAGAGTTTAGTTTAAAGATATTAATGTCTCTGGAAAAATACTTTGTATCAAATTACTTTTAAAGGACAAACCTTTTGTTTGTATTGTCTGTCTGTTTGCTACAATGCTTTCCAAAAGCCTCTTATTGATGAGACATTGAATAGGTACTGTATTTGCAGGGATAAGATATTATTGTATTCTGTACAGTTGGTGAAAATGTCCTCAGTAGATGTGCTAGATTATAGACTCTCCTGGAATATGTGGATGTGGCTGGGCCAATCATCATACAAAAGTAAACACAATTAAATTCACTGAGGTTTAAATGTTCATGAAGTAACAAAACTGTTTAATTCTGGTTCTGATTTTGAATTTATTTAGCATTGCATGGTGCTCAGATGTATTCAACATCTACAGCAATAAATTAAGTTTGCTTTCTGTTATCATACATGTTGCATGTATTTTTCTGCTTTACAACTAATACAGAGAGAACTTTAGCCAAAGCTTTGTACCTTGGCAGGTGACATCCAGTTACAGAACACTGTACAGAACATTTGTCTAAGAAATTGGCATTAACTGATACATTCTCAATGATGAAATTATAGGCTGATATGCAAACTAACAAAATATGCAGCCTCACTTTAAAACAGCAGGATGTTTTCTTTGCCTGAAAGTCAGAGAGACCAATGTTCATTTCTGTACAACATTTCTTATGCAGCCAAGAACTGGGCAGAGAATCAGTTGCAATCACCCCAAGTCAAGCCTAGGTGACAAATTTAATATGTTGTTATGGTTGAAGCCCAGTTGGAAATTAAGTTCCATGAAGCAGCTCAAATGACACGCACTCCCCCCCGCCCCATGAGAGAGACAAAATGCAGAGACTGAGAACTGAGATAAGAACAGTTTGCTAGAAACAGCAGGAGATAAGGAAATGAACAGTAACAGCAAAAAATTTAATAACAACAGTGTTATGGTTTCAAACCTTTTGAATTCCTTCCAAAAAGAAGCGTGGAGGCAATGCATTAGCATAACTACAGTGG
>JAWMRC010000089.1:3978033-3991702 GCA_035584755.1 Thripadectes ignobilis | reverse complement strand
CCCCCGGGCAAACCGGCCCCCCCCCCCCCCCCCCCCAATTATTTCAGGATTTACAGAAGGAGAAATGTGAACTCAAATTTAATTTAACAGGAACAATTATGGAGACTTAAGGATCTAATTTTTCTTATAGCATCATCAATATTGGTTACATTTGTTTCTGTGCAACACTACACTACAAAGTTCTGACACAGGGGTTAATTAACGGAACTTAAATGTGTCTTGGATGTAGCTAGCAGGAGTAATTTGGCAGACTTGTTTATGTAGATAACAAGTCCAGTAATTTTGATTTCTGTGTCTTTGAACTAGTCTTCACCTACTGCATAAACCAGTAATTTTTTATGCCAGTCCATTAGCTTTTGGAGTAGATGTTCAAGAGCGAAATCATTAATTCTTCTTAAATTTGTTCAGAACCCTTTGTTTACACTTTTATTAGTGTAACTTGTGGTGGCCTCCTCACTGTTAAACAGTAAAAAATGCTGCATGATATTTTTAAACCAGTCAGGGAGATAATATATTTCCCTTCAAAAAAACATGTTCTTGATCAACGTTTCATGAGGTGCAAAGGAAAAATAATTTACTGGGCATATCTTTATGGGAAATAAACACAGGCAAAAGTGCTTCCTAAAACTTAACTATTACCACTGTAATCCTCAGGGAAAGATACATTTAGATGTGTCTTTTAATGAAACTTTGCTTCAGAGAGAGAGAGAGAACAATTCAATGAGTCAAACCCCAACAACATCTGTCACTATTGCTTGCTACTGATCTCTTAATCACAAGCTATTTGTTTCAGAGTGGCTACAGGATTTAAAGAAGTGCTAATCTTCTCAGAAGTCCCTTTGCAATGCCACTGTGTGCAGATCCAGAAACCTCCCCACTCCAGCTTTTTTTTTTTTTTTTTTTTAATCCAGGCAAATTGCAAAGAACAGGCCCAAGATAACCAGGCTATGCTACATAGCTAATAGCACATCACATCATCATGCTTAGAGTAGGTGGTGGCACAGTGGTTTCTGCTTCTCTGTTGGAGTTCTGGCATCTTTTCATGTCTTTGTCTTCCAGTATAGATTTATTGTGTCACTGGGATTATTTTCTCATTCTTGTCTTTTCTATGCAGTTTGACTGAAGGTTTGAGCTCCAGATGTTTTATTATTGTCATGTCAGATTGCTGGCACCTGCTTTTTGCCCATAATTGTCAGGCTGTGTGTTTCTGGCCTCTTGGTTCCTTTTGTTTAGAGGCTAGATTATCAGTTACTTGGCAGGGGTGAATGTAGGCATGTGGTATGGATGCTGTTGCATAGGGATCTACAGGTTTGGAAGCTCTGTTTGTCAGCAACCTTGGCAGCCCTTGCTCTCTTCAGTAATGTGCTAGGACCCCACAAGCATCACCAAAAATGAAATGAAAGAGCTTAACTGTAGGCCGTAAATGCCAAATCCAGCCTGCATCCCAGATCACACGGCCTTGCTTCCTCAGTCCTTCAGTGGAGGCTAGAGTGCTGACTATGCTGTTCGCCCTAGCTAAACCCTTTCCCTTTTTCTGTTTGGAGTCACCCAGCTGTCATACCCACTAGCCCTAGACTTTCTGTGCAGTTATAGAGGTTTTTCTCAGGCACAGCACACCTAACACTTCAAAGTACTGCAGGACCATGGTCACAGTAAAGTTACTGAGAGGTGGGATGACTGGTGCTATGCTGTGCTTCTAATACAGCACAGCAGTTGGAACATTTATTCAGGAAACCTGTCTCCTGTACATGTTACCAGAAGTATCAGAGGTCACTTATATTGAAAAGCAGGATTTGTAGGAATTGTACAAAAGCAGAAATTCATTCTCTACCTGTTTTCTAATTAACACTATGAAGGTAGAGAAAATTGGAATGAAAAGAATTGCTGACATTTTCTTAAATATGTAAAATGAGTACAATAAAGAAACCACATTGATACAGCTCACAGTCATTAGCAGGAATTAGGCTTGTTTTGACAAAATTATAGTAAAAAATAAACAATCTCTTGCCTTAAATAGAAACCTTCTACTTTTGAGTCTTGCTGGTTTTATATATACAGAAAGTTAAGCTTTGTTGGTTTGTTGCACAATGCAAATGTTTTCATTGTATGTTAGTAGGATTCAGTGAAATATTTTTTGTCAGCAAGCATTTCCTCCTCTAAAGTGTAATTTATTTAAAGAAAAATAAATGAAACATTTTTCTGGAAACACACTTGTTGCTACAAAAATGAAACTGAGAAAGTAAAAAATGGATAGTTTTTCTGATTTTCTTGAAAGAAGAAAAATGTTAATATTTCAAACACAATTACTCTGACTCTATAACAAAACAATAAACTGTCATTACCTATTATATTTTAATACTTGTATATAAAGTGTTTGATGATTGAGATTCGCTGTAAGTTCAGGGGTTTTATTCTGGAGAGATGACTGAATTCTGCCACCTCCAAGAAATGGGCTAGTATGTTATTGAAGCTGCTTTTGCTATAGGGAAGGCAAAGGAAGTGCCAGGGAAGAAGAATGGATGGTAACAGATTTGACTTCTTGTACAGCTTATCTCCAGATGCTGTCCCAGTAATAGCAGCAGTCAAGCTGGCTTTTTGTATTTGGAAAAGCCAAAGTGAGGAGCAGGCCCTTCAAGAAATGGATTTTATGCCCTTGCACTGATAAAATAACATTTTGGGATTTCACTCTCTCAGTGGCCCTAAGAAAGAGTCAGTCTCACTGAATGTTAACATCTCCATTTCAGAGAAATGCATAAATCGTTTTCCATACAAATGCTAAACATTCCTCTAAAAAATTCAGATATTTATATAGGGAAGGTGGGAAGGACTATCCAGATATTTAATTATATATGAATTTGGTACACTTAGATCTTTTGACTAGATGTTTTGGCTTTAGATTGTGTTGGGTTTAGGATCCATGATGCAGAATTTAGCATTGACATATCATTTTTGATAGTCAGTAGCCTGTGGACAAAGTGAGAATAAACACTGGCTATTGATGACTTATTCTCGGAGTTCTTTCTATTCTCCATATTGTTCACTTTTAGAATTGCGAGAAATCTAGTTATGTCAACTTGTTTCTGTTAATAGAGTTTAATTCAGCATAGATCTGGAAAGTATTTTCTGCTTCAATCATCTATTATTGTCACTAGAGATATTAGGCTGGAATTTACAGTGAGGGCCACCCAAGAGCCACTACTCTAAAGTCAATGCACTTTGATATTTGAGGCCTCATCAGGAGTGCTGTGTCCAATTCTGGTCTCCTCAGTACCAGAAAGACAAGAAACTATCTTGTCTTTGGAGAGGGACCAGTAGAGGACCACAAAAATGATTACATGTTTGTAGTGTCTCTTTTATGAGGAGAGACTGCATGAGCTGGGTCTGTTTACTGTAGAGAAGAGAAGACTGCAGGGGGATCTCATGGGTGAGTGCCAAGAGGATGCTGCCATTTTCAGTGGTTCCCAACAATAGGATGAGGAGCAAAGGATGTAAATTAAAACAAAAGAAATTTCACCTCAACATGGGGAAAAACTTATTTCCATTGAGGGTGGCAGAGCACTGGAACAGGCTACCCAGGGAAGTTACGGAGTTTTCCTCTCCTGAGACATTCAAAGCCCATCTGGATGTTCTTGTGCAACCTGCTTTAGGTGAATCTGTCTCATTAGGGTGATTGGACTAGATGATCTCCAGAAATTCCTTCCAACCCTAAAAATCTGTGGTTCTCTGAAATGTGCAACTGAAGGAAGCATCAAATTCTTCCATGAAGTCTAAGAAATACTGTTTCCAGTTCTGCAGAAAATCATATGACATATGGAGAGGAAGGAGAAAGGAGAGAATTTCCAAGTAAAAGACTTCCTGGTGTACAACAACTCTTTTTTTTTTTTTTTCCCTTGTTTTGTTTTTTGTTTTTACTGGCAGAAATGGCTTGGAAATATAATTTACAAGTGCTTCTTACAGTTTAGCTTGCATTTTCATTATATTAAAAAATATAGAGGTGCAGAACTTGTGTGATATTTGGAGGCAAATTTGGAAGAGATCATTAGGAACGATTATTAGGAGGAAAATGTATTGCTGTTTTTCTCCCAAAAGGTTTGTCATCTACTTACACCTGTATAGAATTATAGATTATATATGTGTAGGAACATCCTTAATATAAACTTATGAATATCAACCAACTACTTGTCATCACAAATGGTTTTGTTCTTCCCAGGAGCCCTTTGAGGACAGTTATGAGGATCACAGTCTATTCTATTGGATCAGAGAGGATGTCCTTTTCCCAGATGATAAAATTAGGACCCTGCTTCTACTTCCATGCAAATCAATGCTAAGTCTAAGTATTATCATGCAGAAACCAGGCTTGTGATCACATGGAACATCCTTGCCACCAGAGGAAGGAAATTTATCTCCTGACTACTACTCCTGTGCTCTAACTACAACCTGTCTTTTTACCTTAACTTGTTGTCCCCTCACTTGCACAGCAAGTTACAGAAAAGCTTCACTAGATCCATGACAGAAATTTGTGCTGTTCTGCTTTCCTTCTGCTTTTGTTTATTTATTTAGCTGGTGGAACAGAAAAAGATGATGATAAATAATCAAACAAGTCTAGGTCAGTGAAATGGTAAAACTCCAAAAGTTCAGGATGTCCTGCAGAGAGGCTGTTGAATGTTTATAGATAGAAAAAATAATTATATCTGAGAGGAAATTGATACACTGGACTTGGCGGGCTGTGAAATTTTAATGTATTTGATCCAATATATTTATAAAAATGTATTCCAAAAGAATGTGTAAGAAGGAAGCACAGCTCCTGCAGCTGTATGAGCTTTCTGGAGTGCCTCATGCAAGGTCTTCCTACTTATTCACATCTTCTTTTTTCCCCTCTAGTTTGAGGATGAATTTTGAGCTATTTCTTCATTTTTGAAGAACCATTTTTTCCTATCATGTGGTAACTGCTTCAAAGATCTTCGTCACTAGATACCTTTTTATGCCAATGCACCTTCATTAAGAGAAAACTAATTTTCATAAAGAATTTGTGTTTTTCCCCAATGATATATTTTTGGAGTAATGCTCTGTGCTCTACACGTTGCAGAGAATATGATTTAAGACTTGTCTTTTCCCTAAGCTAAATAAATTATAACAGTTCTTTCAAAGCTTTCCTAGTTAAATAGAAATCAAATCTATATTGGCTTGTTGAAGCTACAGTTGACTAGGTTGTAAGATAGTTGCAACTCAATATTCCCTACTTCATGGGGCTGCTCAAAAAGGTAACCAAGCATTTATATGTAAAAACTGGAAGTTCCTTACAGTTGTTTTATATTAACCTAATTTTATTACATTCTTTGAAGTCACTGAAGTTTTATTAAAAATGCTGAAAGCAAACTGAGCACTGAATTGAAATTAACTTATCTAGAATCTCTTTATAAAAGGAGTCACATGGAAAAGATGAGAGGTAGCGGGTACAAATTACTCCTGGGGGAATTCTGGTTGGACACAAGGAAAATTTTCCACAATGAGAACAATCAACCATTTTGAACAATCTCCCCAGGGAAGTGGTCAATTCCCCAACACTGGACACTGTTGTGCAGCAATCAGATTGCAGACATTGTTCTTGAATCCCTCTTTTAGAGAGCATACAACAGTTCAGAGCAAGTAAATATGATAAAGATCAGTTCCACACCACCCATATATGCAATTTATTATATTTCATTTGAATTAGGAACTTCCGGTGTGATATGGTGTCATACATGAGTGAAGGATGGAGCAACTGACTAAAATATTGACCAGCTTATCTCTTCTGAATGACACAATTTGTGGATGTTACAAACTCTTTTAGATAATGTACAGTGTCACTATGACATCTGAAGTCCTGTTCCTTATTAAAAGTAGAAACAAAAGGTGCTGCTTCTGTCCTCTCCTCTCAATTATCAAAAAAACTTAGTCAGTTTAAAAAGTGAGTAAAGAATGTAAGAGGTGAGTGAAAATGAAAAAGGATTTACATTCAACAGGAAGCACATCCAGGACTGAGCTGAAAGCATCTTTGCAATTTTGATCCTACTACCATGCACTGTTCCAGTGTACACTTCAAGTTATATTCTAGATTGAACAGGTTCTGGTATGTGGTGGGTATAAAACTTTGGAACAACTCTCTCTTGTCAGGTGCTGGTACCTCAACTTGCAAGTAGTTCAGGCAAATAGTCAAGTCAGAAGGTCGCAAAAATATAGAATACTATGGGCAGGCAGTATCAACCACGCTGGCATTATATGTTTTGACACGTTAGTGTGTAATTTTAGCCAAAGTTTAGTGAGATTGAGGAATTGCGATATTTCTTTCAAAAGGCTCAGTGTCTCTTGTAGACATTTTTGGAATTAAATGTTTTGACTTTCTATTTTAAAATGGATTTTCATTCTACATAATTAAAAAAGGGAAAAGCAGCTACTTGTTTAGGGAAAAACCCTCAATGAAACAATGCAACAACTCTGAAGCCAAAAATGAGCCAATAATCAATTCTTAGTAACTGTAACTTTAGTAAGTAGAGAAAACTGGGGGTATTGCTGATACTGTATTGCTCTAGTACAGCAAAAACTACAAACTGATCAGCTCGTAGCTACTGAAGGGATTTTATATAAGTGCTTATTTAAGTAATTAACATAAGTGAAAATTACTAATATCACACTTTTTCAAAGAGTTCATACATAAAAAGCCAACAGACAGAAGGCTGACTTACGAAGCTTATATTTTTTTTAAAACAAGACTCGCTCTTATGCTCAAGTCTGATGTTTTATTCCTCTATAAAGTGACTACTTGTGGCCGTTTCACCTTTATCCGAGCTATGACCCCAAAAATTGTGGCCATTTGACCCTGGCTGAACTCCTAGTGTCCACTCAAACCATTTTATGGTCTTCCCACCCCTTTGCCTTCCAGAAGGAAAAAAACCCAAACAAAACCAAAACAGCCAAGTTAGGAATTCACAAATAGAGATAACAGCTGGGAGGAAGGTCTGATTAATTAGTATGGGTAAGACAGACCCAAACTAATGCTTAAATTTATCACTAACAAGCTAAGAACTAAAGTAAGAAATAAAAACAGAAACACTTTTCCAAACCGCCACCCCTGCCCTCCCTGCTGGAGTCAGTTGTTGCTTCACCACTTGCAGATGTAAGTCCAAGACTTTTAAGCAGCAGTTCTTCTAAATCTGCTTTCTCATGGGTCTTCTTCTGTGGACTGCAAGGGGACAGCTTGCCTCACCACATCTACAGGGAAATCATAACTCTGAGTCCTTCCCCTACTTTCCATGGGATCCCTCCCATGAGAGAGAGTCCTCTGCTTTCTGGTGGGTCACTCCATCAGATGCAGTCTCTCATGACTAAGCTGCATGTGCTTTAGCGCAGGTTTCTCTCTCCACAGGCCACAGCCCACAGCCCCAAATCTCTTGCAGAACTCTACTCCATCTTGAGGCCTCCCACGAGGTAACAGCCTCCTTCATACATCGTCCTGCTCTGGCAGGGGGATCTTTGCAGCCAATGGCCTCCCATAGGCTTTGAGGAGACAGCTTGTGTCACCACGGTCCACACCATGGTTATCAGGGAATCATAGCTTTGAGTCCTTTTCCTGCTCCTGTGGTGTCCCTCCCTCTTTTCCTGCACTGACCTTGATGTCTGTGTTGTTAATGCATGGCTGCAAATTTCAACTGCACAACAACTCCTCAATTCTTAAATATGTTTCTTACAGAGGGATGGATGAAAAGCAGGAAGTTTTTCCTGGACTTGACTATCATTGGTTCTCTAGGATAGGGGAAACTTCTAGCAGGTTCTAACAGAAGTAACTCTTCTCCTTATTAAAAAAAAACTAGCAGAGAAACCTGTGACACTACTCAAACATAGAGGCTAAGCTGCTAGTGACTCAGGTTCAAGTAAGGTAAGTCTGAACAACTTTACCCTGTCATGAACTTGAGTGTTTCGTATTTTAATTGACAAAATTCAAGTTGTTGAGCTTTTCATTTAAACTTTGATAAAATCTGCTCAGAATGGCAGATGGTAGGCAGTTATTTTTAATTCACAAGCAATGTTAAATATGTGCCATATGTTATAGAACTTTTTAGGCACAGCCTTTTGAATGCTATCACAATAAACTTCCAAAGTTGCATAAAAGGGAAATCTGATAGAGAACAGCACCATTGCAGGTTACATTGCATTTTTGAAAAAGGAAGTAAAAATGACCAGATTTTCTTCTTGCTAAAATATAATTATTCAAATCACCAAACAAACATTGAAACATCAAAACTAACGTAGAATGGAAATATTTGTGGACTTCTGTTATCTGCTGCTCTGTGTCTAGAAAAGAATCCCTGCACGCACTACATGTGCTAACCCAGATGTTTCCTTGAAAAAAAAAAACAAACAACCTTGTGATGCTTTGCAATACTATATGTAGTAATGTGTAGGTTAGTAATAGTGAGGCTAATGGGCTGAAGTAAAAATATTTTTTATGGACTTTAAGGTCACAGCTGTTGTCCAAAGAGACATTGAAGTGACGGCTTTCCTAGAATAGGAACTGTAAAAGCTGTAGCAGCAATTGTAAAGAAACTCTGAAATATTATTTTCTTTTCTGAGAAAATACAGCTAATGGATATATGGAAGCCCGCAGTCTACTGTACTAAAGAAGAGCATACTGGGTTTTAGTAATGAGTAGGAGACCCGTCTTCAAAAAGACTCCATCCAGCATGTTCCTGAATTGCAGGTGGAGTTCTTGTCTGTGAATTTTCAGGAGCAGCTCAAAGAGACAGACAAAGTGGGATGTATAATTAAGGCCTTTTGAATACAATGTGATACAGAGTGAGATGTCTCCCATGGAGGCATAAAACAAATCTGCAGGTCAAAGCTGGGAAGAGTGGTGTCTTAGAAATGTTTCTGCATGTGAACAGGGGATACAACTTCACAACTCTAGTGAATAGTCGTGTCTGAAGCTTTTCCTGAACATTTCAACAACCAGCATCAAAAAGGGAGCACATTCAACAGTTTTGTTCACCCGTGATCAGATTGGACTAGACCAGTGACCATGTAAATTGGACTGTCATGAGCAAACATTGTTTGTTAGGTCTTCTGGTTTGCGTGTGGTGGTTGCTGAGGTCCTAGATTTATTCAGCTGCTGAAAACTCCCTGGAGTCACTGGAAATTAAGCTTTAAAGTAGTGGTATAAATGTATGTGCAGAATACCAAGAACATTTCTATACAGCGTAGAGATGGATGAATTATTCATAACACAAATTTTGACATTTTTCCTGAATAAATTTCCAATTTTTTAATTATTCAAAATATGATCATATAATGGCTAAACTTTTTATTGCCAATCAACAGAATACTTCCATAGGTTCTTGGTTTCTTTTTTCATTATTCATCTTAATTTCATTCAGTGACACCTGATTGATCCAGCTACTTTTGGAATTTTTTAATATCTTAGGCTGCTAAAAACAGTAAACTAATGAGATCCAGCACTGTTTCAAAGGCTGTTAGAGAAAGTGGATAACACTTTTATTTTAGAAAATTTCTTTTTTTGTGACAGTGTTGTACAAGGCTATATACATTCACAGAGTAAATTTGGTTACAGTAGACAGGTTTCTAGAACTTGCAGTAATATTATTTTTGTGCAGTTTCAGTATTGACACTGAGATGACTACCAAATGCTGTGTTACAATGGTTTCTGAAGCACTTACTGACATTCATATTTGTTAAATGGAATTAATCTGAATATCATTTTCATGTACATCTGGACTTAGTTAGTTCAGTGAAGACTTATGACTTCATGAACTGAATAAGAAAGAAATTAATTCAGAATGAGGACCTGTGTCTTCAGTGGTGTTCAGCTATATACTGGAGGGAACAAGGAGAGATGCGTAGCTATACAGTGGTTAGAGTCTAGATATTGGATACAGAGCTCTACAAAAGAAATCTACATCTTTCTATCAGCCCTCTGCAAAGTATGCATCTAAGGAGTAAAACTGCTACTGAAACACAAAAGCTTTTAAGACTTACCAGTAAACAAAAAAAAAAGGTAAAAATGTCACAACAGGGAACTCCCATCAATGAACTTGACATTTTGTGGCAGCTTCAGACTCTGTCTGCTAAAAGCACCAGTCACATATAAACTTCGTTGGATGCCCTGTGCTAATTCCCATCCTTGCAAGTTAAGTGGTTGGGTGAATAAAAATAAGAATTAAAATAAATAAATAAAAATTACAACCTTTCTTTGCCCAGTTTCCATGGAAATGAAAGTGGAAAGACTGCTGGCAGTCAGTAGCTGAGTGTGAGAACTCTCACTTGCAGATGTCAGTTCCTGACTGTTCACCGAAAACTGCAAGTGTTGGTTTAAAAAATCAGCTGCAAAAATGTCTTCAAAACTATGTGGATCTTAAAAAAAAAAAAAAAAAGTTGCTAAACTAGTTTTAAAGTGGGAGAGTTTAAAAAGTATAAGTCTTTATATTTTCATCCACCTGGCTACTGAGACACATTCTTGTTATAAGCAACAGAAGTGGTGACTACATTTTCAGTCACTATCTTCTGGATTTCTTCTGGATATTCTGCTTTTCTTTTTGGTTCAACAGTCTGAGTACTTTGCAGAGTATGCTGAAAGGCTTACCTATTTGAAGACAGCACATGGTTGCTTGTTTGGTAAAGTACTCATGGATTCTGTTTAGATTTAGATTGCTAAGATGTACATTAATTTAAACATAACAGGGAAAAATAATGGATCTAATTTTAAGTCAGTAAGGGATTGTTTGCATGTAGTATGTTTCAAATAAAGATTACTAACATTTGAAATAGAGACGCTTTCTCAATATCTTCCTAGAGTCACACAGTATGGACCCAAGTTTATGGTTGTTAAACTGCTTAACATAATAAAGATTTTTTCCTTCATATTATAAACAGAAAAGACTGGGAATATATATCAATAATATCCTACCTAGACAACGTACTAAACCCCTAGCAAATGCATTTATTTCCCTGTGTATTTTAATAGGCAGTTGCGGATGTTTGGGTTGGCTCCCTTCCAAACCCAGCCATTGGCCACACAGATTCCCTCCTCCTGAAAGAGGAAAAAAAAAGGTATCAAAAGAAAATTTGTAGTAAATATATGTATATATTCACATGTATTATAGTTATATACAATTAAACACTATGAATATACAGAACAAGAATCCCAAACAACCCCAAAAGGGAAAAGGGGATAAGAGGAAGGGAAAAAGGGACAAAAATGTGTAAAAATAAAACAAAACAGATATACACACTTGAAAACTCAGGGAAAAGCTCAATAAAGTAACTAACACAATAAACTCTCACCAATTTCCCCCAAGAAAACAGTTCCTTCTCCTCTGTGTGGCTCTGGACAATGGCTCTCAGGGAGGCCTCAGCTCATATAGATCAGAGAGAGGTCAACACATTGAGACCTGCTGTCTTCTAAGCATCCAAAAGGAAGAGGAGGAACCTCCCCTCCTTGTCTTACATTCCTGATTACATAAAGGAAGGGGATGGAATACTTCCTTAGTTATGACCCTGTTACCAGAGCTTAGACCAAAACCAAGAAAACTAAACCACCACAGCAGTTTACTGTTCTTAAATACTACACAGTGGAGTAATGAGCGTGAAGCATTTTCCCTAAGGTTGCAGTCTTACAGACAGATTTATTTTTTTTATGATATTCAGTGATTACCACGCTAATGCATAATTTTCCCTGGACTCACGGTCTGCTAGTGGTCTAATTGAAGAAGCAACAGTCATTCAAAAACAGCATCATTAGGAGCTGAGGCAAATAAGAAGCTGATCTTGCTTGTTCAGTATGATGAAGCCTTGAGGCTCCCTTTCCATTTTTTCTTAGTCATTAATTCAGTTTTCTTGGCTGCTTCAGCAGGTGGAGTATTTTATCTTCTCATCTCATTATTCACTCATGGGTTACTGAGGAAATTCTATTAATACCTGGTATTAATATGAGATACAGACAATCCATAGCAGCTAGCAATAGTACAGCAAGCTACGGCACCATCAGGCCATAATGTAACCAAGTCCGTGGTAACACACCCCAAATATTGTGAGGCACCTGTGAGACAAACAGTACCTCTCGTGCTATAAATAAGATTGCCACTTAAACCATGTGAACATAAGAGAACAGAAGGCAATACCTCAGTAAACTTTCTGATTGTATTGTAACTAGCGTTGCAGAGTTTTATGAACACAATCATCCAGTCTGTCCTTTACAGTCTGCCTCAGAGCAGCTATTGTTTTAACTTTCTGAACTGATGCAATATACAATAATAAATTTTCGTCTTCTCATTTTAAGTTATAAAAGAGAAGCAGAGGAAGCTTTTTTTTTTTTTAACTTACCTTTTTAACTACACTGATTTCAAGCCACCAAGATTAATCAATAATTACATTGTAAAGGGAATTAGCTAAATCATTGTATGTTTATGTCATTGTAGGTTTATTTATTCAGAACCACCAGTAATGTGAGTAAAACCACTGCAGCAGAGGAGAGAATCTTCACTAGTGGGATTCTGCAGGGCTCCATCCCTGGCTCAGTTCTCTTCAACATCTTCATTAATGACTTGCATGCAGGACTTCGATGAATACTAAGTAAGTTTGCAAATGACACTAAGGTGGGAGGAGCTGTCAACTCCTTCGAGTGCAGAGAGACCCTGCAGAGAGACCTCAACAAATTAAAGAGATGGGTAATCACCAATAATATGAATTTTAACAAGGGGAAGTGCCTGATTCTGCACCTAGGACAGGGAAAGCTTTGTTGTATGTATAGACTGGGAAATCCGATGCTGGAGAGCAGCCACACATAAAGGGACATGGGGATCCTGGCTGAAGTAAAGTTGAATATGAGTCAGGAGTGCCCTGGCAGTCAGGTGAGTCAGCCATGTCTTGACGGGCATCAGGCAAAGCATCACCAGCTGGTTAAGGAAGGTTAAGCTCTACTCTGCACTGGGGCAGCCTCATCTTGAATAGCGTGTACAGGTTTGGGCAACACAACAGAAGAAAGACACTAAGCTATTAGACAGCATCTGAAGGAGGGCCACAAAGGTGGTGGGGGATCTGGAGGGGAAGCCTTGTGAGGGGCAGCTGAGTTCACTTGATTTGTTCTGTCTGGAGAAGACAAGATTGAGGAAAGACCTCATTGTGATCTTCAACATTCTCATGAGGGAAAATACAGTGGCAGGTACTGATGTCTTCACTTTTGTGAAAAGTGACAGGAAATTGCATGAAGCTAAGCTATGAAAGGTTTAGGCTTGATATCAGGAAAAGGTTTTTCACCCAGAGGGTGGCTGGGCACTGGAACAGGCCCTCCCAGGGAAGTGGTTGCAGCACCAAGCCTGACAGAGTTGCAGAAGTGTTTGGACGAAGCTCTCAGGTACATGGTGGAATTCTTGGGGTGTCCTACACAGAGCCAGGAGTTGGGCTCAATAATCCTTGTGGGTCACTTCCAACTCAGCGTGTTCTATATCATTCTCTAATTCTCTGACACGTTCTGTCTGGACAAGGGTGTTTTGAGGGCATACCAGACAGCACATTAGTTTTGGCAGTTGTTTTACAAAACAGCAGTATGGTGGTATTTTGCCATGCGTGAGCCTCTAGTGAGAAGCATGAAGCAGCTAAGTGATCTAACTAGACAGGAGTGTTA
>JAWMRC010000089.1:3954194-3974040 GCA_035584755.1 Thripadectes ignobilis | reverse complement strand
CTGCAGGCACATGACAAGGCCTGCCCAGAGCACATGGGCTGTAGCCACATGGCCACAGAGCCACATGGCTGGGCTGGCAGGCAAGGAAGGCCTGGCTGGTAATCCGCTCGCACTACACCCCCTGGAGCCTCTGACTGGCTGTAACACCCCTCGGTTCGGCTAAAAGGACAGGGAGGGCTCAGTGGAGAAGTGGTCCTGGCTGGAAAGAGTGGCCACAGTGACTGGAACAAATAAGGAGGCAACATTGTCTCCATTGTGAGCCCTGGCCTGTTCTATTTGAGGCTGTTGACATGTGACCTTCTGAGAGTGTCTCAGTTTAAAAGAAAGCTAAGACATTTATCAGGGTTAGGAAGGGGCCTCTTCCCAAAAGACACCACAACCTTTGAAATCAAGAGACTTAAATCAGAAAATGTATAGAAAAAGATAAGATTTCTTAACTACAAATATATGTATAACAACAAAAAAACCCAGAACAGAACCAACAACATCCTAAACAAAACCTTCAAATAAATGAAGTCCTCTTTCTGACCCTGCAGAACGCTTATATTTATGGAGAGTGGGGGTGATGCCACACCTCGGGAGGCAGCTGCCACAAAAAGTCACTCCTGGACTATGGTCAAGATGGTGACCAGGGAGAGGTGGTGATTATGAAAAGAGAACTCACATGGAAAAATAGTGGTCACAAGGGATGGGATGGAACCTCTCCCATGAACAGTGTAAAGATCCTTAGGTGTGGGGGAGGTGGTGGGTTTTAGTGGCTCCCTGCCAGTGGTTTTTGGCCCTCCAGGACACTGCCGCAAATCCAAGTATTGGGGGCTGCTATCTCTTTGTCCAAAGGGCAGCACAGAGTGCACAGACGTGGGGGGGGGACTGAATCAGGGCAGCTCCCTCCAAAGCTCTTTCACCAGCCCAGCAAATAGTAACTTGCCCCAACTGCACTCAGAGCCCAGAAAAAAAAGGGTGGCAAAACCCCTGAAAAAGCCCTTTCTTCCTGTGGCCAGCTCCACCCCACTCAAGTCTTTAAATCTGAATGCAAAACTATTGACCTTACTTCTGTTAGCTGGTAGTGGAGGGCTGGGCGTTAGCTCCCAAACCTCTTGGTTGATAAGGGAGAGAAAAGTGCATGAAAGATTTTGAAATTATACCAGAGTGGTAACTGTGTTCTTTCTCCCTTCTTTTTCTCTTTTTACTCTTTCTTGTCTTAATTTCATTTATTCTTATCTTCCTGTTGTAAACACGTATTTTCTGTATTTAATTTAAGTTGCAAGTACTCACTTTAAGTAACATGGAGTTTGTGTTTGCTGAATGTAACAAAGGTTCTCTATATCAATGCTTGTTAATCCTGGTAACTTGTAATGCTTTGTGAAGCTGCCTGTTTATCTATGTAAAACCCTTTTTACCATAATGCCTATTTTCTCACCAAATGAAAAGAAATGCCTTAGAGAAAAATATGTAGTTATTCTCTGGACATTAATTCAAGATACCAAAGAACCACGGGCTTTATAAGAATTTGTGTAAGCAAAATCTCTTGCAGCCTGAAATTAAGATGTAACACCTGGTAAAGCTGGGCCAGGTTGTAACACCCATGATACATCCTGCAATTGGAGGGAGAAGTATACCCAGACATTATAGACTAAAATGCCTTTTTTGGATCAAATTGTACATAGCTATGCAGCAATTACAGTTCTGAATGCTCTACAAGTGCAGTATGGCCATCCTCAGGGATGATACCCTCTCAAAAATAACTCCCTTTTCTCTGTGTGTCTGACAGTACCCCAGCAAAACAGTAGATGAAGAACTATGGGCAGCATTAACCTTAAGACAGACCCACAAATTTCAGCTTTGTAAGGCGCACTTCACAGTCCATGTTTCATTCATTATAAGGAAGAAAAGTTTTAGCTAATTATTTGAAAAAAATCAAACAAAGATACAAATGTAGAATCCTAACACTGTCACACCAGCTGTTATTGACCACTTTCATGGGGATTGCAAGCTTTACAATCAAAGCACTGATCTCACTGACCCCATATTTTCTTCATCTGGTACATTAGATATGGACCCATTTGGGTTTTGTGCTTTGCTTTGATATATTTTTCAAACTGTAAGTATTGTTTGAAAGAGCGAAATGTTGCCATACAATATGCGTATATGTGTGGGAAAAAGAAGAAATGTCACATCTATGAAACTTTTCATCCACATCACTGTAAAGCTGCTCAGAAATGCTGGTACCAACTACCATGACAAGGTTGATGCTAAAGTAAATGGTATTACTAGATAGTAAGTATCAAAATTTTAATTACATTCCTGTGAAAACCTAAACATTTTGTACATAATGCACTAATATAGAAGTTTGGCTTTTAATATCACTTATTGTTCCCAATGATTAAAATTGCATTGGCTATTATCATCTTCTATGACTTCATGACAGAGAGACAGATTGTCTTTGAGATTGGTTAGATAGGGTCATGCAAAATGAAATGGACAGCAGCGTCAAAGGTTAAAAAAAAAAAACCAACAAAAAACCAAACCCCAAAACACTTGCAAATGTGCATATGTGGATTTGCACTTGTCATATTATGAGATCTGTGTAATGCTGAATATAGATATAGATTCTAGGCTTTGAATGTCCTAGCAAGAATGCCTATTTCATGTACAGCATCAATACACTGAGATGCTGTATAGAATTTTTAAAAGAACTCAGTCAAACATGATGTTGTAATTTCTGCTTCAGTGTAGTAAAGACTTTTTCTCACAGACTATTAAAATAGAAAACCTATAAACTCTATACCATAAGAAAACAGTGTATAAAACAACTTATTCAATAAAACATTGATTTAACATGAAAAACCTGTCTCAGAACTTGCAGAATTTTACTTATGACACTAGAGTTACCTTTCAGGTTGCTAAAACTAATACCCACTTTTCACAGAAAAAGCTGCTACAAAACTGCAGAGGCTCTTAAATATTACCCCTTCTGGATAATGTACTGTTTCATTCTCTGCTCTGCAGATGCAGTGACAATTAGTGCTTGCTTGGGGGCATGAAGAAGAAACTCCAGGAAAGGTTTGTGAGTTGGCACTGCTCTCTTAGCAGTGAATTCGGACCGTGATTGACTGTCAGATATTGTCACAAGTCAGCTCTGAGTTCAAACCTTGCAGTCAATTCAAATTGTGGGTAAGCACAAAAGAGACAAGTTCTGCAGTAAAGTCAAGCTTTCTCTTGCTATCAGAGATAACAATATCTTGCTCATTGTATTATCTTTCTGTCCTTTCTGTTGTCATCATATAGTTCTACCAGTGTCTTTCAGAAAGCACATACATGAAATTTTGTAGACCGTGTAAGATTTACTTCAACACTTGAAAGAGGTATTTTGTTACACTACATTTAACAGATTTTGTTACAAAATGAGAAAAATAAATGTGTGGAGTACATAGCAGGATGAAATTTAACATACAAGAGGAGAGTGAATTTTAAACAGAGAATTATTTGCAAAGAGATTGGTTCAAAAGGAGGATCTAGCCATCATTTCCTAATGGAACATGCTTCATGATGTATCTGATGTAAGGAAAAATTAATCCTATATTATCCTAAATTAGCAAATAGAAGAAAGGTCTAGAAGATTATCTAGCCTTTCTCAGTGCTAATACAAGATGACAATATTCTTGAGAACCTTCCCAGTTTAATATTAAATGATTTATATGTTGAAACCTCTCCCAACACCCTGGGAGACTTACAATCAACTTGACATCATGTCCAGTGTAGTCTTCCTGATCCTGATCCTTTTCTAAGCTTTATTCTACTACGCCTAAATTGTGTTTCAACACCAGTGAATAACACCTTCAGTTCTGTGACAGTAGTTGCAATATTAAGTGGTCATAACTTTTTTTTTTTTTTTTTTTTTTTTTACCATATCGCTCTTGGTCAGTCAAGCTATATACAATCAGCTTGTCAACTTTTACTTGTAATTCTGTTCTTTTTATCCTGCTGATCTTCAAACTTCTCTTAAAATTCCCTTATATAGTAAGTTTCCCAAAGTGCCTGTAATTAAAGAGTTGTAGCCACTGTAAATTATTTTGAATTATTTTTTCTATGATTATTCTTGTATGTGTAGGTTGAAATATATCGGATTTGGAGCATGGGGGTTTTTTTTCCAGAATAAGGCATGGCCAAGCATCTAATCTGTTTCAGAATGGTCAAGGTATTCTGTACCACCACTATATTATCATGGAAATAAAAATCATAAAAATAGTTAGAAGCACTCAGAAAAGCAGCAGGTCACTCAGGTGGTTGTACTCTTTCTTCAGATCTTAGGAGAACCCTTTATTTTCTATCTGATGGTAGGAATCTGACAGGAAACTGTGGAACATCCTAGATTTTCTGTCCACACATGAATATTATTTGTCTTGCCTTTTCTTCATCACACAATTCCTGCTGGGGCTGTACTGTACTGATCATTTCCCTGAAGCAGGAGTCTGTTAAGCCAGTCTTTGCTACCAAAGCAAAAAGAGTTATGGTTCAACTCTCCTGGCTGAGATCAACTCTTCTGGTTCAGATCAATACTCCATGCAGACCAGCACCACCATTATTACGTAAAACAGGTTAAGACACAGAGGTGATGCAATGTATCACGGTGAGGAGGTAAGGTTTAAGAGTTTTGCTATTTCAAAGCTGTGTTCCCCTTCTTGTGACAAACTCTACTAGGGCTAAGATCCTGATCACACACAAGGGAATGATTGGGGCAGTGTCCAGGTCTGAGCATCCACCATGACTAAGGATCTAAAGATGGCTAACCTCCAGCTAGATAGAACACATCTGAGGTCAAGAAGGGCACCAGAGTTATAACTCAACATCTGCAGCATGCCATTCCCAGTGATGGCCTGAACAATCTTTAGGTGAGTCACAACCCCTCTGGAGGATTCTTTGCCCAATATGCAGGTAATGCTGTTGCCCAGTCAAATACAGAACCACAAAGCAAAGAGACAGCAAAAATGGGAGAATAGTCTAGTCTGAAGAAAAAAAAGGCAAAAGCGCATGCTCATATGAAGAGGGCTGGAATGGAGTGAAAGCAGTGTGAGAAAATGCAATTCTCTCCGAGCTTATGTTCTCCCAGGATATTTTCAATCTAGGTATTTTCTTCATCCCCATATATTTCACCTGTGTAATGGATCTCGAAGGGTGCATTTTCCAAGTATTTGTTCCCTCTCTGTGGAATACATGTATATTTCTTGTGTTCACAAAACAGTTTCATAGGTTTACCACCTGTGGAGGTTTGGGTTGGTTCCCTGCCAAACCCAGCTGCTGGCCACATAAACTCCCCCCTCCCAAGAGAGACGGAGAAAAAGTGCCCAAAGACAATTTTAGTAAAAGTATATATATTCACATATATTACATTTATATACAATCAAACACTACGAATATACAGAATAAGAAACCCAAACAACTCCAAAAGGGAAAAGGGGGGAAAGGGAAACGGAACAAAAATGGGTAAAACCAAAACAAAATAGATATACACACCCGTAAACTCAGGGAAAAGCTCAATAAGTAACTAGCACAATAAATTCTCACCAAACTCCCCTCAAGCGGAGCAGGTCCTTTCCCTCCACGCAGCTGGGACACCAGCTTCCCAGATAGGCCTCAGCTCATATAGATAAGAGCTAAGCCGATACAGAGACCTGATGTCCTCCAAGCACATGAAAGGAAGAGAGAGAGAGAAATCTTCCTCCTTGGTCTTTATATACAGCTGATTATGTGAAGGAATGGTGTGTAATACTTCCTTAGTTATAACCTTGTTACCAGGGAAGGCCTAGACCAAAACCAAGAAATTAAACCACCACACCACCTTACCTAAAAAGGTTTATGCTCAATTCTACATCCAGTAGATAATTCTCATATAGCTGGAATTGATAATAGTAATTAGGTTTAGTATTACTGTTTTATGATTGTTTTGTAAATGCTTCTGAAACTGACAAATGCTAACTGGAAAATTAAGACTGAAATGTTCAATTTTATTTCGTTTGTTTTTAAATTATATTGTTCAGCAACAAGTCACACTTTTTACTGGAAGACTTATGAAAGAACAAATATATGTCTTCACTTAGGCTAAGAGCAGACTGTCAGCTATTGGAAAAAAACACAACCCTTACAGAAAATGTCCTAGTTACAGTGGCCAGGTCCAGTTTATCACTGTTTGGGTGTAACCAAAACTATGTATTCTACATCCTCTATGTCATTTCTCATGAACTGCTAATAATGGATCAATTGCAGCAGCTGCCCAGGGCACACTGCCTACAAGCTGGGTGTTAGAGAATCCTGTGAGAGAGGGGAGTGTTTCTTTGTTTTCACATCAATGTGATAAGTCCCCTCTGGGGAGGCATTAGCACCTTGACACCCAGCCTGAGTGGTCTTGCCTGCTAATGGGCCATCAAAGATTCCAAAACTATTCCATGACTCAGAGTGACTCAATTACCCACTGAGAAATTACTCGCCCTGGGAGGAGATATTGGGCATTCCTACCTGAACCTATATATATGAGCATATATAATCTTTGGGTTTTGGGACTTGGGGTATCACTTGTCACATCCAGAGGAGAACCAGAACCTCAACAGAACTGCAACTGCCAACTCTCGACCAGACTGTGACCATCATCCTCACCAAAAGGTTTTCCTTTCCTTTTACTTTACATTCAGGGGAACAGTGTGGCACTCAGGACAGGGGCTAATGTTATAGATGCTGAGGTGATGAGTGATTTCAGCGTTTAATGTATTTATTGATATTAAAAAAAGTAATAAGTAATTTATTTATTAAAATAAAAAAACAATGAGTAAACTTTATTAGAAGAAACAGTGAGTGATTTCAGCTCTAGCGATCTTAGCATCTGGTTCTCTTAGCTTTAGCTCCAGTGAGCTCAGCTAGTTTGGCAAGGAAGGTAGCAATACAGCACATGCAAGCAGGCAGTGCGCTGGCAACCCTGGAGTTTCGCTCCCGAGGGGTGCACTTGGAACTGAGCCAAACACGCTATTTAGTCTATTTTTGGCTGCTCAACCCACTCTCCTTCTGAGCATGCTCAGTTCAATTCCCAGTGAAACCACGCCCCTTCTGAGCATGCCCAGTTCAGTTTCAATTTTGTCTCTGAGGTAGTAGGGTCTGGGAGCCAATGCTCCATTTCAGAACCGTAAAATGGAATGGCTTTTCCATTAAAGTTGTATCATCCTGTCTATTAGTCTCTCTTTCTGGGACAGGAACAGTCAGGCAGCTTTCAGTGTTAAACACAGTGTGTCTGGGTCCTGAGGGGGGGTCGATGCTTGCTGGGTGCTGGGGAATGAGGGCAGACTGGAAGCGGCAGGGTTCGGACCCTCTGAGGAAGGGTTGTGGGCTTTCTGACTCTCCACGGAGCGGAGAGTGCGGGAGTGAAGGGTTTGTGGAGGTGCTTGGGAACTTGGTGGACACGTCTTGGAGCCACGCAAGCCTGACACTAGAGTGCCCGGACTCTCCAAGGTGGGTGCGGGTTCTCTGAGTGGCAGGGTGCGGGGGAGACAGCGACACAGTGCTGGCAGCTGTGGCACTTTCTTGGGTGGCGCTTCTCCCCACGTTCTGATGGAATGGCGGCGGTGGCCTCTCCGTTGCCCATGTGGGGGGGTCGATTCCCCACCAGCACAAGATGCAATGGCTATAGTGGCAGCGTGCGGTGGACAGGCACTGTGTACCTTTATGGTCCCCAGATGCGCCAAGGGTCCCTGGAAAAGTGGACCCAGGGAGCATGGGGAGGACGGGAACTGGGGACCCAGGAGGGATTTTTGGGCTTCTGCGTGATAACCCCAGGTCTGTTACAGGTAGCCTGGCCCCTTGGCACGCAGGCTTGGGAATTCCGCTGCGTTTGGGGCTAGGGCTGCTGCCCCAAGGCTGTGGAGGCAGTTCGCTTCCAAGCTGGCTATGAGAGAAACCTTTTATTAGGGAACCAGGGGGGGACACTGTATCCTTCTTGTAACAGGAGCTGGGACCCCGGCTTGGTGGGGGCCAGGACCCGGGCTCGGAGGAGGACCATGGACACCACACTCGCCCCTAGATCGGGTGGATCCTGCTGGAGAGGGGGGCTCCTGGTCCCCCTCTGTAGGGCTTGGGGAAGTGTTGCGAAATTCCCCGCGGCCGGAGGAGGTAGAGGGGGGGAGCGGCCAAAGGGCACAGGGATACAACCAAATTACAGAGAAGGGAAGGAATAAAGGAATAATAATAATATCAGACTGTGTCCTGGTGGGGCTTGGGTGAGCTCCCCCTTCTTTTTGCAACTGGGGTGGGCTAAAAGACCAGAAAAATTCCATGGTCTCCTGTTTCAATACGAATCTTGTCTGTTCTCCGTTATCTCCCCTCCTGACACAGGACAGGATGAGTCTGTCTCTTCTTTGATATACATATAGCCCATATCTCTTCAGGGGCTCCAGTTCGTCTCTGCCCAGCTTCAAACAATGTACAGAAATTTCTTGTTTGATAAGGATCTTTTCTCCCTGGTACCAAGAGGACTTTGCATACTCATTGTTTTAAGCACTTAACAGCTTTTTACTCCCCAGGGCTGCAGAGAAGCTATACTTGATAAAAAAGTTACAAAGTTTTTAAGCAATACCTACTTTTATATTTAAACAAATAAAAACAATAAAAAATACTTATATGGTTTGATTTTGGCAAATTATAACCTATCACACTAATGAACACCATTCTGTTTGTGCCCCAAGGTTCGGGGTTATACATCTGTTCTATTGTGCTATCCCTGGAAGCTCACTTCTAATGGGATAGCTCAGTGCTCTGCCTACCCGCAGGCACACCCCTGCCACCTTCCTTGCCAAACACGAGCCATGGCTCATCAGAGCCATACCTAAACTGGGATCACAAGATCCAAAAATCACTAACTGTTGTTTTTATTCCTATTTTTTTATTTTCAATAACACTTTTTCTAATAAACCATCTATAACAATAAATGCATTAAACCTGAAATCACTCCTAGCTGAAGCGTCTATTACAAAGGGACACAAATACCAGATGCTGGGGTTCAGATGGATAATTCACTTTATTTTAACAATAAACACAAGCAAAAGGGAAAAGTGGGCGAGAGAGAGAGAGGTAGGGAAAAAAAGAAAAGCACAGGAAAGGTTATCACTACCAGTGAGAAGCTGCTTGCAGGCTGAATAAGCAGGGCAGGCAGGCAGGGAGGACGTTTCCCCAGTGGTGGCAGGCAAAGGGGTGCCAGAAGACAGCAGGCAAGAGGCAGGCAGACAGCTGAGGTTGGCAAAAAGTGGCAACAGAAGCAGTGAGGAGTGGGACCAGTAGCTGGGCTGACCTGAGCTAGACTGGACGTGGGGTAACTCTGGGCATTGCCTTAAATAACCCTGGTTCCGGGGCAGTTTCCCCTGGTCCCGATTGTTTGGTCTGCCTGTATTTGCCATATTTGGGTGAGCTAGGTTTTCCTGCCAAGGCGGGAAAATGTGACAGGTTTCACACACTTTTTCAGTCACTCTCCAGGGGGTCTTCTCCAGATGCCTACAAGCATATTGCACTAACAATATCCCCTGGGCTGGCACAGGTGGTTTTTGCAGAGAGCTGAACTCTGCTCAGTGTGATGCAAAGAATTTTGTGCAAGCTACATTTCCTGCCACATTTGCTGGGCCATTGGATCTTGGGGTTCTCCAGAGGGTCTCCTGGAGCTCTGCAAGGTGCTTAGCTCACCTTTGCAGACAGATCTTGTTGGAAACAGCTGAGCTCCGTGCAAACAGTTTGGCTACTGTGAAGTTAGGCAGTTGAAAGCAAACTGGCTAAGTGGCCCATTAGTACCTAATCAGTTTATGGCAGGGGATCGATGGAGAAGCAAACTGGCTAATTAGAACTGACTAATTAGCTCATTAGGTCCAAATTACTCTGCTACAGACCTGCCCCAGTCGTGGATAATATTGACTGGCAGAGCAAGTGGGAGGACATGGGCCAGTATTTGGATAACTTCTCTCCTCCAATGATCTGGAAATTCACTTCTGAACAACGGCAGGACCCTGTTAGAGTAATAAGCTGTGTGAAAGGAAAATGCTCTGGCAGATCCAGAGATGGTCAGCTTACACCAACATGCTGGGCCCTGGTCACTGCCTATCAGACACTGCTTGGTGTGGTACAGCACTGTCAGAAGGAAGAGAAAAGTAGCATATCCACAGGCACCATGTCCACCCAAACCATGGCTGAGCCAGAGGGAAAAGAAACCAAATAAACCAGCACCGTGTCCACATAAACCATTACAGAGCCAGAATGAGAACTTAAACCAATAGCAGTTACTCCTGTTCAGAAAAGAAAATCAAAGACTAAATCAGTTTGTATAGTGAATGACAAGGAAGAGAGAGGTCCTTCACATACAGAAGAAGAAACTGAGCCAGAAATAATCACTTGTTCCCTATCCCTGGGTAAGCTATGTGAACTGCAGACAGAGTTAATGCCACAGGCAAATGAGTCCAATTCTGACCTGGCTGCTCTGAATCTTGGTTGCCACAGCTAATGATACAATTCTAGACAGGAGTGAAGCAAGGCAACTAGGATCCCTGTCTCAAGATATGGTCATTGATCAAGGGATTGGAAAGAGACAGGAAATTCTCAGCCTCTGGCAGGGACTGTTCTCAAGTGGGAGGGAAAGATATCTTTGTAAGGACGACCTACATGTACAGCAAGGAGAGTGGAACATGATGGAACAAGGTATCTGGTGCTTAAGAGAATTAGCCGTACTGGAGATAATCTTTTCGGAGGATGAAGGATTCCCTAAAAGTCTGGACAGTGTACAGTGCACATCCCAGATGTCATTGAAATTTGCATGTCTCAGGCCAGAAATGCATTCCCACTACTTAGCAACATTGCCACGGAGGGAGGGAGAGGACAAAGTGGCTGCACTGGTTAGTAAACTCAGGATTTATAAAGCCACTGTCACTGCCCCATTATGAGCCCATATCTAATCCGTGGAAACAAAACTGGCCAAAGATGCCCGAAGGCTGGAAGAGAAGATTGAACAAGGTCACCAGAAGCTGAGAGGAAATTAAGGAAGGAATCTTCCATATCTCATCAGGACAAATGAGAACCTCTGCTATCAAGAGCGGGCATCCCACAGCTAAAGTGAAAGGGTATACTCCACATGGCAATCTATGGTTTTACCTCCATGAGCACAGAGAAGATATGAGGAAGTGGGATGGAAAATCCACCTCTTCCTCTAGTAGCACAGGTACATGATTGCAAAAAGGAACAACTACCACAAGAAATTCTTTAAGAATAAAAGCTGCTTGTGGGAAAGACTACAGACAGTATAGAAGTGATGATGTTATGCCTGATCCTCTTGAAGGGCCTGAGAAAGACACCCCCTGTTTTCCTCCAGGCTTTATCATCGCTGGTCCTTCCAGCCCTCTCCACCATGGAGGCCCATAACATGTCTGTGAGCATTTTATCTCTCTACTCATACCAAAGAGAGCCTGAGAACCCCTTTGGAATGCAGACAAGAAAACAAATGAAACTGTCTTTGAGAAAGATGTTTCTTTTAGACAGGAAAGCTTTCTTAAGTGAATACCTCCTTGCAGTGGAATCTTCCAGAAGGATATTCTCCCCTTAGAATAATACAGTGAAATGATATAATTTATATAGTTTCTGGTCTAGCTCATTTACTTTCCTAAGAAAGGGAGACACAGTATGAAACAGTATAATTTTGAAGAAGAAATACTGTTCACTACTAAAGATAAAGCACGTAACTGACAAAATTTATTGTGGCTATAGTATAGTAGTCTCATTATAATTATTAAGCAATCAATTGAATAATATTGGCAAATATGGAGATGAGAAAATTTGTAGAAAATAGTAGACAATGCCATTCAAGAGATTTGATCCCAGTACAACACAGAAGCTGATTTCAAAGGAATGAGATGAGAGTTTGATTTGCTTTCAGTGTGATATGTTACCAAGAAATTTGACCAAAGTTTCTTTTTGTGTGTGTGTGTTTTTTGGTTTTTTTGTTTGTTTTTTTTGTAAATTCCCTCAGATTTATTGCTGAAGATGCAATATTGAAATTGTTTCATTCACAAAAGCACTGACACTCAGCTATAAAGGTATTGTTAAAGATCTGAATCTAGTTAGTAGCAGATATTTTTTCATCACATCTTCTTGATCCTTAGCTACGTGATGTCAAAAGCACTCTCAATATAACTCTATCACAGTGATAGTCAGTGATGAAATTAGCTCTGTTTTTGTGCTACTCAGTCACTTGTATCTACCCTTTCCCATATTACCAATGTTTTTGTCTTCTTGGACCACTTAGAAGGGGTCCTTAAAGAAAAGTCAGAGAAAATATCTGATAAACAGGTTTGAAATGACCACTGGTATAGAAAAATGAAACTCTTAGAGATAAACCCATAAATATTAGACTTTAATATGCAAGTATGTATGTGTCTACACACAATTTGGAGAGAAAAAAATATGCTTTCTCATTTCTTCCTTATCTCAGTTTTTTTATTCATAGAATTCAAAGGGTAGATTCCTTAGTCAGCCTAAAATAACTAAAAGAAGAATTAGACTCTCCATTTCTTTCCCTAACAACCATACAATAAGGCAGCCAGAAGTTTGCTGGTGGGTATGGAGGATGTTTAAGTTATTTGATATTTCTGGATATAAAACTATTCAAGCCACCCAAGGACCACAGGTTCTTGAAGACATTTTGTGTGGAATTCCTTTTGGTTGATGGGAATGAAAGACATTGGTATCATGTCTCCAACAGCTCAAGAAAATACCTTGACTTTAGTAGTTAAGATTTTCTACTCAACAAACTCTTCAAACAGGAAATTCCAGAAATCTGCTTTAGCAGGATTGAACCTCATGGTATCCCTTATATTTGGAAACCTATGTAACTATTAGCATGCAAACACAGAATTTCAAGTGTCAGAGAAGAATAGAAAATTATTATGGAAAATGATTTACTTCATTAAGGAAATAAGATGTAAGTAAGACCTAATGGAAAATTATTAAACTTAATTACTTAGTTTAAAATAGAGTTGTAAATTTCCTCATTAACGTTCTAGTTTTGATTTCAAAGGTCATGAGTTCTGTCTCTTTCAGGATGCAAGCAGTCAGCTTCAAGAAAAAAGTTTCTGTATCTTTTGTGTGACTTTGTAAGTTCCCTAAACCCAACATATACTTATTACAAGACCAGACTGAGCTCATGTGAGACAATCAACTTCATGTAACGCTGTCCAGGTTCTAATAAGGACTTCTGTAAAAAGCAGAGTCTTCTTCACTGCCCTGATTCAAACCAACACATGGAATGCATGGGGTTAATAAAATCTATTATGATATTTTGGGCTAAGTTTGAATGTGGGAATGATGAAAAATTCATAATAGATTAATTCTGTAGTACAGATAGCCAGTTCTCAATTTAATATCCCAATTAAGTTGCACTGTATGTGGTTGGAGTTTGTGAACACAGATGATGAAAGCTGATTAACTTAAGCCTAGCTGCAGTACAGCATTTTGTTAGATATGAGACTCAAAACAGAAATACCCTTAGAATTCATTCTCAGAATAAATTCTCTTTTTGTCCTCCATTTTTGATTCCTAATGTTATCACAGTTTGGCAACTTCTAGCAAAAGGCTTGTGTGACTAGAAAGCAAGTTAATATTATAAGAGTTCACATTATAAACAGCCATTTTAAAATCGGAAAGCTTTCTTTAAAATTCATTTAAATACAAGCCCTTTCAGAAGATGGAGCTGCCCACAGAAGTGTTTGCCATAATTTACTGAGTGTACTCATGCACTGTATGAAAACCTGTGGCCTTAGACCCATGACACATTGTTAATTTTATTATCATCTGTCTAGCAAGGTCTAGTACTTGCAAGCTGACCATGGAATCAAGGAGGAACAACACTCTGCTAAAAATTACTTTTTTGTTGAATACCCTGATTATGCACAGGAAATGCTTCATCTGATAGCAATGATTCCTATGTTTTTATTTTCAAAGAACATTTAAATCAGAATGCACTGAAGAATTATCTAACCAATGAACAGGACAGAAAAGCAAAAATTGCAAAAAACTGTAATGGAAGGAATATGGAACAAAAACGAGAAAAAAAATCTTTTAAACTAATGCAGGATAGCTTAACTGAAAAGTGTTAAATACCTCTAGACAGGTATTTAATACTTGGTGTATGCACAAGGATTATCTAATCTCCTGGCTTTTTATGAACTCTGATGATCATTGAATTCAATTTACTTACCATAACAGTCATCAAGCATCAAACACTTCTTGCTCTCTAAAATTTTTCCATTCCCTCTTTTTTTTATAAAAGGAGTCTATTTTAAGTACCTACACTAATCCATCACAAATTAGAATATGTTCGCCCATATTAACTAGTATGCAAGGACAAGTTTACTTGGCTGCGTGTACACCATTGCCATGTCATTCTCCTTCTGTCTGAATTACCACAGAGCTGCCTTCACCCTGGAGTCTCTGTGGGGACACTGGCATGTGAAGAGAGGTGGAAGTGATGGTGTGTTACTTGCATTCAGATGAGCTACCCTATAGGTGAGGCAGTGAGTGTAGTTAAGAACAGGCTGCTAATCCCCATTTTAGAGATGAAAAATAGGTACAAGAAAAGACTAAGGCCATTTCTCAAGTATGATCACATATTCCTGTTGAATTAGGTGTAAGGTTTTTGTTTGACCAAGAAGTTGTAGACTCATGGCTCAGTGATTTGGACAAGGGGATACAGAAAATCAGTGTCAGTGCTGTGGATTTAAATTTTCAGAACACTGGGCTGTGCATTCTACATTGTTGGAAGCAACTCCTGTCACGGCACGCGGGGATAGAGGAAAAGGAATATCCTGACTACACCTCCTGGAAAAAGACGGCTTTAGAAAAAACCCCATCAATACAGAACTTCCAGAAGAGCAGAGACTTTAGAATTTAATATTACCTGTGCTTTTTATTGTACGGAAGTCCCCTTAAGATTGTAAATCCCAGGGTTTCCAGCATCCATACGGCTTCTCTGAAAGAAGCCGTGTTCCTTTTTTCCTGGATATCCAGCCCTGCCTCCCCCCCAACTTTACTGGATGTGTCACCCGTCACTCCCTATTCCTGGGTTTCTACTGGGTTGTGGTCCTCCTCTTCCCTTATTGGTTCCTGTGCCCCTAAGACATTCCTCTTCCCTGAACTCTTAACCAATTACGCCCTACTTCCTAAAGCCTGCCCCCAAAGGGTTTAAAAATCCTGTCCACGTGTAATTAAAGGCTTTTCCATCACCACATGCTCGGAGTGCATTGCATTACTCTACTCCTGCACATGTGGAGATTTTGTAATCCTCACCAGACCCTGAGAAGCTGTGGAGTGGGGAAGTCGTCCCCCTCATGGCTGTTCCTACATGTTATCCTAGTTTTTCAAAATCAAAATGTATAACTCAAAAAATGATTAATCTGAAATGTATGGAGCTCCACAACCAAGAAGTTACAGATGAACTGTAGGGTGTCCCAAAGTCCCATCCTTTTTCTCTTTTTCTTTAGATATGGAGAATGAAGACTATTGAAATTGCTGTATCTGAACTCCATTAGATTACTATTGCCAGCAATATCTGGGTGCTATTTTAAAAGAATGAAACAAATGATGAACACAAAAATGTGCAAATGAATTATATATTGAACTAGATGATCTTGCAGATATTTTCCAACCTTAATGATTCCATGACTTTATGAATATTTTTGTTAGATTAATTTTAAGAGCAAATAATAAAGAAGCAGGGTTGACATCCAATTCGCATTTGTGCTCATGTTGCAAATGTCTCTAAAATCAACATATAACATATAAGTGTGAGGTGTAAACTATTTTGGGTGACATTTGCAATGACATCATGAAGATAACATTTATGGTAATTAATGGAGACTTTTAAATGGCAAGTAAAAAAGACAATCTGGTCCTGCTAAAAACATCAGGTGATTCACCCTCAAACTGAGTAATCTGGGTAAAGGGCCCATGTTTTCCAGTGTGAAGGCATGCCACTCAAATAGAATAGAGGGCACTGACTGCCCCAGAAGGCAGGACCATGATGAGAATAAGCTTTATATCTGTCCAAATAAATATGATATTTATTGCCAGGCCATGCATGTGCTTGTACAGAGTTTACAATATCTGGCAATGGAGTAGATAAGGAGAGAGAAAGCAAATGATCTGTGTAGGTCACATAGGCTTATGGTAAAAATATTGGCACTCATTAACAATTTGCATGTATTTGCTCATCCCAGGCAAAAAGAGAAAAGACACCAGATTTTTGTACATCCTATTCATTTTGTTAGGGAAGTAGAACATTTTGTCACATTCACGTCTACCTTTACATCTTCCACTCTACCTGGAAGCAAGTAGATCATTTTATATTTTGTCTAGTCTTTTTTTTAATTGGAGTACTTCTCTACCATTTTCAGGTAATGCCTTAATAAGTTTAAATCATAATCTTTTTCTTGTAGTTAAATGCATTTGATCTCCAACAAATTTACTGCTCAGTACCTGTGATTAAAAATGTAAAATATGAATGCTTTTGAAAAATTATTCTGCTTTGCTGGAAAGTAAATGGAATTTTTTTATAATTAGAGCTCTAACTGCTTCCTTATATATATATATATATATGCCTATGTGTGTTTGTGCAAGGGAAGGAGAGCATAAAATTATTACATAACACCAGGAGATTTTTGTGGTTTAGGAATTGTACTCCCCATTTTAGTGCTCCCACTGAGACTCTACAAACCAGGCTGCCACTTGGTCCCCCTTGTCCTCTTTCTGTGAGTGGTTGGAGAGAAGAATTTGGGATGCAAAACCAAAGATCACAGGCTGAGGTAAGAACAATTTACTGGGAGCATCAATGAGGTAAGAAAACAAAAAGCAACCATTTAAATAACAGTGTACAAAAGTGAGTGATTCACATGCAAAATGCTCACCAAGTCCTATGTGACCTGAACACAGCCACACAGCCTGACCACTTCCTCTCTGTCAGGACTGGCATCACACTACTCTGACTGCTCTGTCTGCCATGCCTTTTTTTCCGTGAAGAGAGTCTCTTCCCTCACTCTCAGCAATGACATGAGGTGGTATAGAATAACCTCTCTGTCCTATCCATGCTGCTTCCTAGCTGCTGTTCCTAGCCAGGACAGATATCTTACTGTTAAGATACAAAAGACAGATTGAAAAGAATTATTGTTGAATGGACTCCACTTTGCCCACATTGCAACCAATATATTAAAATAATTTTGTAGTGTAAAATGAAGAAATTGTAGATAGCAATGTTCCTGATTATCATACCAGCAGTGTTCAGAAGACTAATTAGCTTTATTAATTTTTCTATATCCAGAAGGATATAAAAGGTGAAAGAGGGCAGGTGTATGAGGGGGGATACCTCATATGTTTTTGCTTCTTCTCCCATTTTCGTATTTTCCATTATATATATTAAAAAGACAAATACTTTTAAAAGAAAATTAAATACTTGTGTAGCCATAAAACCTGCATTATATTAGTTTCTAGTATAGCTTACTAGTACCTTTCTACAAGATTTATAAAATCTAGTTTATCATTCTTTGTTAAGAGCTTCAACAGACAGGAGCTTTAATGAGGTAAAGGGTTTCTCTACCTGTAAAAATGTACTGAGAAAGAGATACTACATCTGACAAAACCAATAAAAGCTACTCAAGAGCCTTGAAACCATTCCAGAAGGCTTGATACTCTGTCCAAGAAGAGGAAAAAGAGGAAGAGAATATGAAGATAAGGGTCTTCTGCAGGAGGCGTTTATGGGCGTGGCAGGAGCAGTATTTTGGGCGGGACAGGTTTTGAAGTGGATGTAACTGTTGAGGTAATGTCCAAATATTGTAATTAGAATATGAATATTGTAGTTAAAGTATAGTATAGTATAAAGTTGTAAAGCCTATCTAATTCAGTGTGTGCAATTTGGAACTCTCCTGTACACCTGGCATCATAAATAAAGGAATAGCACCCAGTAAAACTCACAAATTGAGTCTTTGAGGTTTTATTCTATGACCTAATTTTAGGCATCACCAGCAGATTTAATTTCTGTGACTTTCTGTATTTTATAACCTCCTTTTGTCATATGACCAGCCAGCTGCATTACAAAAACAGATGGATGATTGACAAAATTTTCTGACATATCTTCATGGCATAGTAAATGCACAGATACATGAGGCAACTCTAAATAAACTCATTTAAAGTACAGAAGCAATGTAGACATATTTGTATTCCTCTAATATGGACAAATTTACATTCCTTTAGGTGTTTCAAAGCCAAACCTTACCTACATGTATAAATCTAGTCAGTCCCTTTTCTGAATTGTTTAAAATAGCTCTTGAAAACATTGTTCATCAGACACAGGGAGACTATTCCCAACCAAGCACCAGGAGCTAGATACATAATTTCTGGGAAATAATGAGTATTTTTAAATTTTTATATTTTTTAACATGGAAAATCTTCCCTTACCTTATTTTTCAGACAATGTGAAGTAGCAAACAGAGAGGTGGTAAAATTTGTTACACTTCGAATGTGCTGTTATTTCATAAAGCCAGTCAATAGATGGGAAGTTTCAGTACTGACAGCAGATCAGCATCTTAATTTCCACTAAGTAATCAATCTTATGGCTTGTGGTCACTATGAACAATGCAGGAAATTCCCAGCTCATACTCCTTTATTTGCCTTAGGTTGCATCAGTCTTTCAACATAGCACTGTGTAACTGTAGCACATTAATTCAATAGATCCAGTTATGTGACAGAAGAGACCAACACAATATATACCTATTGCCTCTACAACTGGAAGAAATTATGTGTCTCAGAAGGCTGTTACAGAAAAAATGCTGTATTGCCCTACAGTACATGTACCCGAAGCATATAGACTGCTTCATACATTTTCATTAAGGGTGAATACAAGAACTATCACTGCTCGAATACTAGACAGATGAAAACCAGCAGTGAACAAAATGATGCTACTAGGGCCTGACTTTCCTTTCATGTCCTATTTTACATCTACTCAAGTTTGAAAGAGACAACACTGATGAAAAAATTCTATATAGCACCTAGCTTTTCATTTGAAGGATGTCAAGCTTATGAGACACATCACAGAATCTACCATGGAGGATGATTTGTCATATCCTTAGAAGTAAAACATTATCCTATTTAGTTCAGAAGAATGCAAACAATGAAAGAGGATGTCTTTGTAGAAGGAGATGATTGATTTATTTGAGACTATGCCCTAACTTTGAAACTTCTCCACTGGTATTGATTGGAAGACACAAATTCAGTCATATGACAACATAGTCTTATCAGAACTTTGTGCTCACCTGGGGCCTTCTTTAGGAGTTGTGGAGAAATTGATTTACTTGTGGATAAATGCTACAACTAGGTCTAGGAACTACCAGGTTTATTAATTAATATTGTAAATGACAGGTTGGGGTTTTTGTTGGTTTTTTTTTTGTTTTTTTTTTTAAAGTTTGTGTTGCATATAGTTCCTTTATGTTTTTTTCCCCACCTTTTTCTGCTTCCTAGCTTTAGAACCCTTTGCTTGGCACAATTTTGTGTGCAAGGGCTGTTAGCCTTTAGGTATCTAATCTATATTTTTATAGGTTTGATGTGAGTTTCATGAAGTCAAATCTATGGCCTTGTGTGGAGGGTTGAGTTGGCTCCGTGCCAAACCCAACTGCCGGCCACACGGATTTCCCCCCCGCCAAGAGAAAAGGGAAAAAGTACCAAAAAAGACAATTATATTAAAGATATATATATATATTCACATATATTACAATTATATACAATCAGACACTATGAATCT
>JAWMRC010000089.1:3927405-3954094 GCA_035584755.1 Thripadectes ignobilis | reverse complement strand
TGGAATACTTCCTTAGTTATAACCTGGTTACCAAGGAAGGCCTAAACCAAAACCAAGAAAACTAAACCACCACACCTTGTTCAGTGCCGGCAGAAGTCTATGAGAAAATTGGCTTCAGCGGGCTTGGAGTAGGCTACTAATCAGACAATTAGTTGTTGTTCTTTCACTAAATCATATATTGAAAGACTGTGGGAAAATCTCTGACTCCATTTAAATCACTGTGAAAACTCACTAGGGCCAAGATTTGACTCCATGTAAATCAGAAATGATATAAGGAAAATGAAGAGAAAGAACAGCAAACAACCATCTTTGTGTATAGCAGTAGTGCTGGCAACCATTTCAAAGCACTAGCCAAGCTGCTATCCCACTTCTCTACAGGAAGAAAAAAGCACTAAGAATTTGTTTCTGTCAGTGTTTTAAGAAGACTATAAACTTTGCTTCTCCCCTTGGCAGAAATAATTTGCACTCCTAAAATATTTGAAACGTTCCCAAGAGTTTCTTAAGAAAAAAAAATCATGTAACATAGTTGCTGACTATGCCTTCTTTTTCTGTTGTACACCCTTGAGGTCTGTTAGGGAGACTGTGAAGTTGGACATGGTAGGTGTAGTGTTTATGAATATGAAAAACAGTAAATTTGCCTGATTGTGGTGTACCAGTCATTGAAAATCACTCCTGTTTTAGCAAAAAGGATGCATCATTGCACAACTTGCTTAATTAATGAACATTAAATCTTTAAAACAAAAGCTAAACTTAAAAACAAAAGAAATAAGAAAGAGATAGGTTTAATGCATTTTATTTTTGAGATCTTTCAATATCATCTCTGAAGATCTAGTGTCAACACCTTTACAACTTCAAAACTTATTTCTTCTGCCTGTTGCACTTTTAAAATTTTACTTGTAAGTTCAAAACAAGGAGATGCAATCTCCTGATTATAATTTATCTTCTGTAAAACAAAAGGCTTAAATGCCACAAGGGCAGCAATTATGCCATCCAAATTCATTGTAACATAGTTCTAAGGATAACAGTGAAGCAGATTGGAAAAAGGCTAAAGATACCAAAAATAGATATTATTTTTGTTTCCTTTATTCCTGAATTCTTTCATGGATTTTTAGGGCATCTTGGGATTAAGAAAACTGACTCGCTATTTCCTTTCCCTTGGGATGATTGTAGTCATTTAATGTAGGAAAAGCATTTTGCTACAATAGCAGTATAGTAATATTCACTAATAGGTAGGCCATGTATTCATAGTAACATTTTTGGTGTAGCTCTTGAAACAGCTAGAATTTTCTTTTGAAGTTAACGTTATTAGAACTTACTTTTTCTAGATGACATTTTTTATTCAGGACAACTTATTACAAATATTTTTGAAGCATATTTGCGAGAATCAATGATATTAGCTATCACATTAATGAGGAAACATATTTTAGCACTTATGATATGTTGAAAAATGTGCTAATGTTCTATGAAGGGATGACATACAAATTAGGTCTCTTCAGGTAATTAAGTTTATGCTTTTCAATAATCTCTGCACAAAAAAGTATGGTTTACAAAAACTAGAGCCTAAAAACAGTCAGTAGGCCTAGAAGACTGAACAGCATTATGGTGCAAAAAAACCCTTCTGGGCATATATAATCAGACAAAATATCAGACAAAAAAATTTCTCTGAAAATGCCTCCTACTTCTACTCATGAGAAAAAAATAGTAATTAATTAAACAGATGGAGATAAAGACTATATGTATGTGAATTGACTAGAGTAGAATGAGAAACGAGGTGGAGCTTCAAGAATTCTGAAATTCTATGTGTCACTTACCCTATGATTTCAGCATCACCAGAAGGCAATTTTATTTAAATTGCTTGCTATATTGTTGGTGAAGAAAAGCAATTATTAACAGAAGGTGACCTGAAGGGATTGTCCAGCAAGCACTGGGCAGCAGATACTGAAAGGGGTTCCTCCCTTTGATGAGACAGGAGCCTCCATGAGAGGACACCTTGGGGTTCAGGACTGTTTTCAGCTATCTATGTATATTAGCCCTGTCTCCCCTTGCAAGATATGGAAGGACTTTACAAGATGTTGCAAGACATGCAGAAACCCTTTGTTCCCTCCAGGGGGTCCTGTTGTGGAGAAATGCTTACTGTATAATGAAATATTATGACTGGATTTCCTAAGTCCTAGTTAACATAACTTGTGCCCCTCATTAACATGTCCTACCTCCTCACTAACGTACCCTCTCCTCGGTTCTATATATTGTAACGCGAGTGATCAATAAATGTCCCAGTTTCCACCCCCAAACTGGGATCATGTAGATTACCATCAGCCAACACTATATGAGATCATTAATGATGTTAATGGGAAGAAAACCTCACCAAAGTACATTTTTTTGGGGCAGTAAGACTTCCACGATTTTGTAACATAAAAGAATTCCTCTAGACTTACCTGAACTGAAACCACAGATTACAGAACTTGACAGAGTCTCAAAGTGTTTTCTTGTCTGTTGCTGCTTTTCAAGTCAGGCTGTGTTTGAAAAGGTCACTGCTTCATGGTGACAACACACAGGGCCACGTCAGTGATTGGTATTTTCGTTGTGTTCCAAACCTCATAACCAGCCTCAACATCTGAGCTCAGAGAGACAGAATTAGAGGATCTCTGAGGTTCGAAGGGATCTCTGGAAGTCACCTGGTCCAGCCCTCCTGCTCAAGAGGGTCAAATGAGTATTGGTTGTCCAAGACCATGTCCTAGTGACTTTTGAATATCTCCAGGGATGGAGACAGCACAAAAACCCTGGACAATTTGTGCAATGTTTGGTCATCGTCGCAGTGCAATGAAGATTCTCCTGGTGTTCAGACTAAACCTCCTGTGTTTCAGCTTGTGACCATTGCGTCTGGTCAAGTGAGCATCACTGAGAAGAGTCTGGCTCCATCTTCTTTATACCCTCCCTTGAGGTATCTGTATACATTAATGAGGTTTCCCCCTGAATCTTTTCTTCTACAGCTTGAACAGCCTTTCCTCATAAGAGAGTTGCTCAGCTCCTGTAATCATCTCTATGGCACTTCACTATTTTTTAGTATGCCCCTGTCTCATCTGTTGAGTTCAGAACTGGACACGGTATTTCAGATGTAGCCTCACCACTGAAAAGCAGAGAAGCAGGATCACCTCCCTCCATCTGCTGATAACACTCCTCCTAATGCAGACCAGGATGCTGTTGTTGCTTTCTTTGTCACAGGGGCAGATGGTTCTCTCATGCTCAAATTCATTAGGGACCCCCAGGGCCTTTGCTGTGAAGCTGCTTTTCAGCTAGTTGGCCCTCAGCATATATTGGTACATAGGGTTATTCTTTCCCAGGTGCAGACCTTTGCACTTTGCTTACTTGAACTTCAGTTGAACTTCACTTTTGAACTGTCAATCCATGTCCCCAGCCTACTGGGGTCTTCTTGGACTCTTAGGTTCATCAGGTGCTCCTCTCAGTTTTGTGTTATCAGCAAACTTGGTGAGGTACAACCTACCCATTATCCAGATTGTTAAGGAAGATAACAGGCAGGATTGGACCCAGTATTTACCTCTAGGGTACAATGCTGGTTGCTTGCTTCCAACTAACACTGGTCACCATCCTCTGGGCCTCACTATTCATCTAGGTTTTAATCCACCTCACTGTCTGCTCATTCACCCCATTCTTCATTAGCTTCTCTACAGGGATCTGGGAGACAGTGTCAAAAGCCTTGCTGATGTCAAGATAGGCAACACCAACTGCTCTCCCCTCATCCACCAAGCCAGTTATTTCATAGGATTATCAAGTTGGTGAAACATGATTTCCCCTTTGTGAAACAACACTGGTCAACTCCATGTCTTTCAAGACTCTGAAAATTGCTCCCAAGTGTAACTGTTCAACTGCCTTCCTAGTGATCAAAGTGGAGCTGATACATAGTTTTCTGAAACACCCTTCTTGACTGTTTTGAAGATGAGAGAGACACTTACCACACCTGGTCTGTCTACTCCTAAGAGAAATCTCTGTGAACATAGTTTGACTTTAAAACCTCATGGGTTTGGTGGCTTCAAATAATGTTTTCCCTGCATTTTGATTCCAATTCAGATATACCTCTGCATTTACACACAACTTAAATCTCAAGTCAAGGGATACAAAACACCAAATATCCAAAACAGACCATAAATTTCTGTATAAACAGTATTCCTTGCCCTCCTCAGTTGGCATCTTCCACTTAAAAATGCTGTTATTTTGCAGTGCAGCAATTAATCTCAGATGTGAAAATTTTTTTCATTATTGATATTTATCTAATTTAGTAATTTGAAAGCACCAATATATGCTCCAGCCCAGGACACTACATCAGTAAAATAAATTACCATCGTCTCTACAGTAGTCAAAACTTAGTGAACCATTAGAGGCAAACCAGCTCAATGAACCAGGCAGAAAACAACAAAATAAATGTTCAGTGTAAAAAACACTGAAAGCATGCCTAAGGCATCAACCTTTTCTTTTTTTCTTTTTTTGTGCCCATCTCTAATACTGACTTTCAGAAATGATAAAAGTTTCCAATAATTTCTTTGGTTTCCTTCCTGCCTGGACTTTGAAGACTTTCAGCCATACTTTCAACATAGCCTCTTGAGCCTCTTGATTTGAGTCTCTCAATCATAAGTTCAGTCTTACGCAGATTGCAGATTCCATTTTGCCAGGTGGTGTACACAGGATGAATATCTACCTCTGATAATGCTATTTTTGTGTGCATATTCTTATGTGTGAGCATGTCTATGAGTTATTTGCTTACTCACCACAAAAAAGGGAGTTTCATTCAAGACATTATAATTACAGCTCTACTGCACTGACCAGAGTGGAAGTTCCTTTTGGATAACTTCAGAAAGTTGCAGTTTACAGGTCACTGAGCTTGCAACCTTTAATCCTAAGACTTCTTTAATCTGTTTAGTCCAAGTCTAGCCAGTGGGCAATGGGCATGGCATATTTGTTGCTATGATGGAAATGATTCTCTTCTTCAAATTGTTTAATAAGTGACAACAGTCATTAGGGTCATCTAGAATCCCATTACCTTGTCTGCCAACTTCATTAACAGGGATGTACTCTGAGTTCTTTGGTTGTTTGTGCTTTGCCATCCTGGAGAATAATGGATTTGGATTTCACTGAAATGTACAAGAGAATGACTAAGCTGATGAAATATGGGTAGGGTATTATTAAAGACTCAAAGTGATGTTGACCTCTTCTTCCTTCTCTTTCATACCTAGTTTGCATTTCCTGTTAGTCACACCCATCATGAAGTTTGGCCATCAGGGAAGGCAGCTGGACTATTGATGAGGTGCAGAGCAACTAAGCTGCTCAGAAGTCTTTGCTACTCTCTGAATTTCATTTCTCAAAGCTCTGTGGCCAAATAGGACATTAGTCCTGTTTCATAATGTTGCAGGTAAGTTTAGGTGAACAACAAGATCTTCCTGTCTCCTGGGATGTCTGCAAGGTGAAAACTAGACTGGTAGAGATAATTGCCATGTCTTCCCTAAACAGGTAATGAATACAGGAGAGTTGTACCACTTTACAAAGAAAGACAAGACAATTTTAGCTGTTCAGGTTTCAGAGTAAGGCTTGAAGTGTAGATCAGGTAGACTCCAATGACTCCAAAATCAGATGGCAAATACAGTAATGCTGACTTTGCTATGATTTTAAAAGCTTCTTATTTTGAGCTGATATCTGACTGTTAAAGCAGTATAGGATGCTACTTTTGTAGGATGCTTTCCTGTCTCTGGCTTCACAGATGATGCAATGGCATTTGATATGGAGATACATGACCTTTGGCATTATTGATTGTGTCTGCACTATCAGACATGATCAATAAGCTGACTGGCAAATGCCCAATCCCAGCATGCATTAGGTTTTAGCAGGCAGTACAATTTGGGAGTCGGTTTGGGGTCACTTTTGGTTTTGGTTTAATTCAGGGGAATTATTGAGGGTTTATTTGGATCAGCTGGTTAAACTGGTATTACTCAACACCCATAAGAACATAAAAATTAGCTTCACTAACAAGTCATAGTAGTGTCAACTGTTGGTCTCAGTGTTCCCCATATTTTAAAGAGGAAATTTTGTTTAAACATGAGTCTGTTCTGTACACGTTCTCACTTGGTTTATGATATGAAGGACATCTGAGAACAACATGGGGAGTAAGACAGAGGCGACCTGCTTGTGGCAAATACCATAAAGCATCAAGTTAGAAGGAAAAATAACAATGTGTTCAAGCTATCAGCAAACAAAAAGGCCAAACAGGATTTTCACAGAAGTCAAAATACACCTCAGAAAGATCAGTGTACAAGTTTTAGTGTATCTTTTTAATTATTCACAGAAGTTGATATAAATACTGTCTGCCTTTTATCGGATACAATCGCTTGCAAAAATACCTGTGTGACTTAGTATATTTCCAGAAGGAAACACAGATATTTCAAATTCATCTTTGAAAAAGAGAATATTGTGCTTAATAATATTTCTCAAAACATACAAAAAATGCATGTGGACATGATTCTACCCACAGTGTCTCTATTGTTCTGCACATAGTATCTCCCAGAAAAAGCACAGCCAGCAAAACTTCATTTCCCCAAAATGCACATCAATATATTTTAAGTATAAAAACCTGATTTAAAATAGTGTCAGCATCTTTTGCCTGTAGAATATAAGGCTCAGCATCTTTAAATTATTTAAGAGGTCTTCAGAGAATCAGTTATGCTTATAATGTCAGATTTACTCAAAGAAATGGAAAGAGCAGAGCAAAGTGTTGAATAGGGACTTCCTGTGTGATTTTACCAAGTTATTTTTTACTGCCTGTAATTGAAGCAGCATTCTCACCTCTCATCATTTTAGCCAAAAATATATGTTGCATAACTGCAACTTGTTTAGCTTAGGTTCTTCTTTTTTTTTTTTTTTTTGTCTGTGTGTTTTGTTTTTTTTTCCCTCTCTCTTTCTATTTTATAGAGTAGCTCTACTTAACTGCTCTTTTCCTCAGGAGGATTCATTCACAAATAAGCACAAGCTCTACCAGGACTCAAAAGTATGCTTGTATGCTGTAGAGAGGCTTACAAATTCTATGTTTGTCTCCTCCTAAAAGGAGAAGCATATAACTCTTTGAAACTACAAAGGAAAGAGTTTACTATTACCATCTCTGATATATTTTGTTCCCCTTATTGTTGTAGAAGACCTAATAATTATAATGCTATTTTAACAGTTCATATTCAAACTAATGATCAGTGAAGGATCTGTGCAGTGTCACATCAGTATTGTAGTTTGTCACTACATTTCAACATATAACCAAAACCTTTATCCTAGTACCAGCCATAGTACTAGATTAGATGAAAATAAAGATTCCTGTTAGTGTTGTCTTTAATGAAGGTTATGTATTTTTTGCTAGGCATTTTGGAGACCTCTGGATAAAATAAAGTTTATGTAAGATGTTTTATGTTTTCCCATGCTTAAGTCTCCCCAAAAATGCCACTTCTTCCAAGCACTAATGATTCATTGGTAGAATGGATTAAAGTTGTGTGAAATCATAAATCATAAAAATTAGGAAAGTACTGGGTACATTATTATTCAAATGCTGTATATACTTGCCATGCTTTCTGTTTTAACTTAGATACCTCCTTCTGATTTAATAAGATCTCACAATTCCTCACACCAAACAGAGAACTTCCTCTGTATTCTGAACCTGTGTTTAAAACAATCATTCAGGTATTGCAGCTTGAAATTTGGCATGTACTTAACTGCATAAATTTACTGGGAAAAATCTGCATAGGGATGCATGTAGCAGTGCTATTTTCTGCAGTTAACTACAGTAACATGCTGATCAGCAGCACCCAGTGCTCTTCCTGCAACTGAGGTACTTCTTACGGCTCTATAATTAAAAAAGAAGAAAGAACTACCAATCCCTCTTTGCTTTGACACTCTTTCAGTACTAATGAGGAGATTAGAATGTACACAGAGAACATCTATCAGAGCTAGAACAAAGAGAACAGGTCAGCTCCTACTTTACCTCGAAACACCTTGTACTGGCACACCATTTATCATCTGTGCCTGAAATACTTCTTATTCGAACTACAGCACAAGCTCCATAGGGAAGCAGTGCATCATTTAATTTGATTTAGATCTGAATGCACCCATTACTGACTATACACAATAAAAGGAATTGTAACATTCATAATGTTAGTGTTTTGGGAAGGGTTTCTTGTAAACTGCACAAGAAATTTTCCTTTTAAATTAAAAATAATGAAACACATCCTGAGTGTATTTATACTGTTCATATGATGACATTCAGTGGTCATACCCTCTGACCTGAGAAGCTTTGGGCAGCAATCTTGACATTCAAGCCGAAGCCTCTCTTCTTTGACTTGCAGGCTGCCAGGTAACTTGTATGTTGAAACTCACCCAGGGCCATGCTTCACCCCTGATGAAGCACAGCCACTCCTGCAGACAAGAACTTCTCTTGAGAGTCAATGATTTTCATCCCTCAGTGCTGCTCAGCAACTTAACTCTGGGTGTGAAGACCGTCCTTTACAGATTAAGATGCAGGCTGAATATTTTTAAATGCATCTGATTATTATGAATTACACAGTAGCAACAAAAAAACCCCAACAACAACAAAAAAAAACCCCAAACCAAACGAAAAAACAAACCGAAAGATTAAATGATAGAAATCTGTCTCATTTTTTCAAGAGCTGTCTTCACCACAGATAGATTTTCCCTAGCTCTTCCCTTAACTTTGACTGATAAGTATACTGTGCCCAGTGAGGTGAAATGCAATCAAATAACTAGATATGAAAGGCAACACTTTTTGCTGTTTAGAGATTGCCAACTCACAGCTGCCACAGGGAGAGACTGAAGATCTAATTCGTGAAGTACCAATCATTCACATCTTGCTCTCATTCTTTGACTTTAATATCCAATTTGAGGTTATATTTTAAGGAAAAAAATGGCTCAAGGCAGATCCTTAGCTTTAACCTGGTATGCCAGACATGAGCTTGTACATTGAAACATGGCAACTGGAACAGCAGAAATTGAAAGTTGTGTAAATTTGAAATTCGTTGGTATTTCATAGGCACAAAAATGCATCACGTATTCCTCAATTCAGTTTGATCACTGTTTTCACTTCACACTTCAACTTCCTCCTTTTCCCTCAAGAAATGATTTTATAACACAAGAGAATTAGGAAGAATTGTTCAGATTCTAACATTAGCCTAGTGCAGTACTGTTTCCCTTTCTACCCCTCCCATCTTCAGTTAAGATACATCCTTTAAATTTTGGGCAAATTTCATCTGGCTCAAAATAGTGACACTACACTGGAAGCCGGGTTAATTTACATAGCTGTGGATCTCAGCCTTCATTTTAATGTCTGACTTCAGCTTCTGCAAATTTCCATCTACCCTGCATCAGTATGTTGGCTGTGACACCAACTCTTTTGGCATTAGGAAAAGAATGATGTCTAAGTCTAGATCACTTGCATCAGTAGCTGGACAGCAAAGGGGCCTAGGAAATAAATTCCTGGTTGTTTTCTAAACCCCTCTATATTTCAGAAGATCTATTGCTTATTTTGGTGGTAAATTCAGTGACTAATCTGTTTTGAGATTACATAAAAAATTAGAGAGGAAACAAGTTAGAGATAGCAGAAGAGAAGCATTTTGATTTATTCTATTTCTTTGCTAAACTCATCTTGCTATTGCTGTTTTTATTATTTTTATATATCAAAATAGAAGAATGTTCCCATTGTCATCTATTACTACACACTACAGAAGTAGCTTTTTCTTAGTGTCACGTTTTGTATTTATTAATTTTCACAATCATGTGAAAAAATCTTGAATCTAAACTTGAGAACTTATTAAAAAAAAAAAGACATAATAGGAATGAGAAGGCTTAGTAACTCTTTCAGTTTGGAAATGACACTTGAAAAAGATTGCATAACATATGTGGAGTTCCCAAAATGTATTTACAGAGGTCTCCATCAGCACTAAGTTTTGTCTCTGTCTACACTTTGATTTGTTGAATTAATATTCTCTGATTACAACAAAACATCTTGAGAGATGCCAGGATGCCAGAGTAATTTTATTTTTTTTTTTTTTTTTTTTTTTTTAGGCCACAACTGCAGATCTTGGATGCCAGCCTACTTTTAACCATGTATTTGGTCTGGAACAGAAACTTGTAATCTCCCAATGCTAACTCTAAGATATGAGCTTCCAAGATATACTCTAATGACCTTGTATCACAGCTCAATATTTAATGAAAATTATTTCCCACATTCAGATGAATCTAAGATTCTCACTGAAGTCAAAAGATTTCAAATAATCTATCTGACCATCACCACAGGATGAAGTAGGAATAATTACTGAGACTTTTAATGTAATGTGCATTAGGAATCACAGTCTTTAGCAATGAGCATCAGATACTGATTTCACAGATTGCAGGGCACAAGACATGCTTCCATGGTCAAAAAAGAGTAGGGAAGGCAGTGCATCTCTGTACATAAACACTCTACTTCCAATTTAAACAAAACAGTGTGCATAAGCATACATAAGAACTATACACCTATGTCTTGATAATTTTGGCATCTTCAAACAGTGTGATAAGTTCTACGTGCAGTGGCTGCAAAGAAGTTGTGGTTTTAAAATAGGTGAAGAAAACCACAATAAAATATATAGCTTGATACTTACCTGAAAATAATTTTTTTTCCCAAGAATGTACTGGAGAAGTAATTCTTCCCAAAACCCCTACAGTGGTTTTGTTTCCTAGAGGATATATGATCTTGTACATAACATTGCTATGCTTTGGATTAATTTTTTTTTTTTTTTTTTAAATCCTAACATTTGAATTGGAAATCTCTTTCAGATCTCCCCTGGTAGTCAGATTCCTCCTGATTCCTCACCTCTGTGACCTCAAGAGGAAAAAGTATTTTTTGTTACCAAATTAATATGTATATTCTCTAAAGTATTTGCTTTCCTTTGTGTATTTTGTGCAATAAACATGTTAATAATGTCCCATTATATTTCATAACTAGTCTACAGTTTATATGGTAACACAACCTGATTCTTTTAGTCTTCTTTGTGGGACATTCTCAATCATCTTTTTGTCTTTGTTGATGTCTGGATCTTTCCCTGGCTATACAGTAACTACTCCAAATAAGCCTACTACAGTCTCTGTAGTATTAAACCAACTATTTATTCTGCAGGGAATTTACTGCATGATGCATCCTTTCTGATGACATTTACCTTTCAGAGTTCATTATTTAGGTGAATTATTGTAAAATCTTATTCATGCCAGTTATCTTTTCCTCTTTATCTTGCTTTGTCATTCCAAAAAGATGTACGTAAAATTTATAATAGTGGTTCTCATCTGTGTGTGTGTGTGTGTATAAAATTATGTACCTCAAGATCATCCAGGTCTTCCTGTGCATCATGGCATATCAACTGTCTATCTCTATTGAAAAGTCCATCAAAATCAGTTCCAAAATTTGTTTTTTGATGGATTGTATTCCAATTCTACAGTCTGAATTGAAAGAGAACCTCTTGAACAACTTGTTATTTTTTCCTGCAGAAAACTTTTACTCATCCATTTTCTCTAAACTCGATAATCATTACACTTTCCATGCTATAATGCCCAGATACATGGATATTATTGTAATTGCTTCATTCAAAATTTTATAAAAATCAGTAAGGTAAAATTGTTACCCTTCTTATAAGGTATTTTTCTGAAGAGGATACTCTTCCATAACAAATTATCTAATACCATAAATTCTATTTCACATATAACATGTCTGGAAATATTATTACAATTTTTTCCTCTGAGTCTTTTTTCATTCCTGTCTTGAAAGAAATTAGCTGAAGATGCTTCATCATAAAGTGCTATTTGTCAAACTTGGAGAAAAGAATATAATACAAGTCTCAGTTGTAGGAAAGATTGCAAGGATTTAATAACATACAGTACATATAAACATTATAGTTTATATTATGGTGTTATAAAAAGGCATAAATTATGTTTACAACAAATGAGGGTGTTTTCTAACTCACCAATGACCTTCTAGGTAACTTCTCAGTTTATGTAAAGATTTCACTTCATCAAAATGGTTCTGTAAAAGGAGGTAGTAATATAAACATATTAATTACTATTCATTTGTAATATGAACACTTCAGAGGCTTTACTAGATTTTAGTAAAATCACCTGTTCACTGAAAACTTTTAAGCTTGGAATGATGATAAAATGTATTTGCCAATCCTTTCTTTTTAAAAATATTCTAAATCTTGGAAGTAACTCAACTGTCTTAAGAGTGAGAATGTAAACAAGCCTGAGCTACATAATGTAAGTGAGACTGACAAGGTACAGAATGTGGTGCTTTCTTTTTATTTACACTTCTCTCATCCAATATAGGGCAAGTTCCTCAATCTAAGTTATAGCACCAGTGTCACTAAGATGGGTACGTTGAATCCATACCACTCGAGTTAGATACAATTTTCTGAGAGAAATTTTAAACCTTTTTTCAAGGCCACATGTTACAGTTTAATGATCAGAATGTGTATGAAAATGGAAAAAAAAAGAAAATATTTTTCTGCCTTTGATACCATATGAACTTTCTTTTACTTATTAAATATTTGAAAAGTGGCAATTAATTAAAGAAACTATAATTCTGCATTTCTGTTGTTGTGCTGACAAAAACATGTGTTTCCTCAGGGCTGGATTCACATTCTAAAGAAACACTATGTATAGGGGTTTTTTTTCTCATAAAAGTTAGTTTGTAGCCTCATAATTTTGCAGTTGATTTTACCCCATCGTATCTTCATTTTAATCTAAAGGTATTTTAGCACTGAATAATATCTGCTCTTTAGAACAGGTTATTTAAATTTCCAGCTTCAAAAACAACAGAATGCGCTAGGTGGACAAGGAAAAGTGGGAAATGTCCTTTTTTTCTTGTGGGGAAACCCCTTATTTCTGTTGATTAGTTAATTAGAGCAATTACTTCCATCCATAACATTAAGGAAGCTCCACGGATTTAAAGTATTGCTTTCTATTGGCTAAAGTATAGCCAATTTGTCCATGTTCTTGTTTTTCAATTGAAGGTTTTTTTAAAAATTTTGATTTTAAATATGGCAGATCTTTTTCAAGGAACAGTTATCTAGTTGAGACTATCATTATTTCTATGGTATGCACCAAGACCCTCTTTTAGAAGGTCACTGCAGTCAGTGGGGTTACTCACAATCTCAAAATTATGCATGTACTTTAGCTGTCTGCTAGACTGAGACCAGAAATCCCATCACTTGAAGGAGCAGACTAAGGGCAGAATTTTATTCATGTCAGTCTCTGGATTTTCAAAGAGTATAATGCCTTGTACAGCTGCAGCTGCTGCTGTATACATTTCTGCAGCTTCTGAATTTCTTTCCCCAGACCAGGACAATAATGTCATCTGGCCTGCTTTCATTCTAAAGGATTTCTTTTTTTCATGAAATCAGTATAACAAACAGATTTCACAATAAATGGTATGTGTTTTTAAAAATCTACTTTTCGTGTAAGCATAAGATTATCTTGTTATGTATGACATTTCATTAGACTTCTGATATCAGTCTAGTAAAGAAGACAGAATATTGAGACTGTACATAAAATCCCTTAATACAAATGCTTGAATTCTACATGATACTTGATAAGAAAAAGAACATGAGGTACAGTAACAGAATTTTACATATTCTTATCAGGATAAACTATCATGGAATAATTTTTAATTCTATGTTATTAGATATTTTATTTTTCCTCATCAATTATTATAAACCAGAACCAGGGCACCATGACAATGCACATTTGGCTCCAAGTTTAGACTACATGACCTGATTTACATATCCTCAAGAGAACTGTTAGATACTGAGCATTTTGAAAATCTAAGCTTTTTCATATAGGTATCTACTCAATCTAAAACATTATCATCAAATTCATAATTTTCCTCTTCAGTGAATTGTGCCCCAGAATCACATTCCCAAAGTACAGTTGGAATTCCTCTGACTTTCAAAGAATGAACATTTTTGTTAGCTTGAGGGATTTGCCATACTTACTGAGATGAAATGTTTATTTGGTAATTCAAGCAACACTGTTAATATTTCATATAAGTTTAGTAAAACAGGAATTTATGCTGTCATTAAAAGCTATACTAAAATGCTGCTTTGGTTATCTTGAGAAAACCTCTAAGATAAAAAGGACAAAAGATAACTTTGATGGCATCATAAACCAGAAACATGAAAGCATTATTAAAACCTGCTTCATAAAGAGTTTTCAGTCTGCTACCAGCTAACCTGTTCAGACAAGCTGAAATTTCAAGATAAACTCAAGCTGAACACAGCAAAGAAGAAAGATAGAATGCCTGGGAAATGTCTAGATAACCTTGTATTGTTTTATTGAACCTTGTATTTTGCTTTGATTTATTGACCAAGGATGGAACTAGACTCTCAGGTTGCATTTTGCTGTGTGTGGGGGCAAAATGAGCCTCTTGAAACTCCAAAGTCTGTGTGTGTGTGTTAAGTATGCGGCAGCCACCTGGGTGTTTGCGTGTGAATGTGTGGCCTGCAGCTGTATTCTTCTCCTTGACTCCTTAGCCCCTCCTACGTTAAGCTACGCTACATAACCTGGAACAATTAGCATTAACGTGATTTCTGTCAATCACTGTGGGAGTCTATGCATTCATTCTGTCACAAATGGTGCCTGAACCAAGTTAAAATCAATGCATACATTGCTCCATGGCAGATGCTGAAATTGAACCAAGTTGGTCATTTGCACACTTCATTCTATTCAGGATCATCACCTATTGTCATGACAGAGGTGAGCAACTGCAGTACACAATGGGTCAGTCAGCTTCAAGGAAGCATAAGCTATACACAGAAATTTTACACCTCATTTTAAAGGGACAGAAGTCTACTGTTAAGGTCACTCATGTAAAATTGCTCAGGTGGTTTAGAGACTTCTGTCCATGGTTCCCCAAGTATGATTCTTATGAGATCGCTATGTGGGTGAAGGTTGGAGAACAGCTGTGAACAAAGACCAATTTGGGTTTGGATGTTCCAGGCAAAGTTATAATTTCACAAAAAGCAGTGTATACTGCCTTAAGAGCCTTATAGCAAGCAGAAGGGATTTCACAAGCTGTGAGGGGGACCACTGCCATACAAAGAGGAATTCTTCGAGAGTAATAAAGTACTTGACAACCCACTGACAGTGACAGATGAGCCTAACGAGCCTTGTGATCTGGATTTTGTCACCCCTGAGAAAGACACAGACTTATACCCCTTAGCTGAGGTGAAAACCTTGGCAGCATCTGCCCCTACAGCAGAAGAAATATTGCAAACACAACATGAACAATCTATGTCTTTGGTGTCATTACCTCCACAAACAGCACCGACAACACCAGCACTTAGCCCATCTATTTTAGAGGACTGTAAATTAACTGCTTTGAAATGAGGGGGTGTTGAATGCTATGTCAGTAGTCTATAAACCATGTTGCCCTCCTGAATTTGAGTGTCTTCCTTATGAGGTTGTAAAAGAAGTCTGTAAATCGATAAAGGATTATGGACTGCAATCATCATATACAATGGGCTTGATAGCAGCTATTTCAGATGCGTACATTATGACCCCATCTGACTGAAAATGCCATCTATGTTTGTCTGCTGCACAGTTTGCTCTATGGATAGCTGAATATCGAGAGCTCATTACTACTCAATTAAGGACAATGGGACAGCTATAGGTCAAAATGAGTTATTAGGTGAAGGGTTATACCTTACTGTGACAACACAGGTCACTCTGCCATGGCTTATTTTCAATCAAGCTACTGATCTAACCACGAAAGCCCTTAGAGAAGTTCCTGATGCAACTAACAGAGAATGAAGTCTTTTGCAACTGTTAAACGCGGGGTCCCAGGAACCTTATGTGTCTTTCATTGATCGATTGCAGATTGCAATTTTGTTGCAAATAGGTAACAAGGCAGCTGCTCAAGTCTTGCTTTTTAAGCTAGCAATTGAAAATGTAAAGGCATTTTGCCAAAAAACTCCAGCGCCTTTGAAAAATTGGACCAAGTCTGTTGTTGAACTTATCATGGCATGTCAGAATCTGAGCTCGGAGTCTTTTAAAGTTTCCCTGCTAGCAACTGCGTTAGCTGAGCAAATGGTTGTAGCTCATGCGGCTGTTCAGTGTTATCAGTGTAATCAAGAAGGTCATCTTAAAAAGGACTGTCCTTTGGGAAATAAGAAAGGGGGATTCCGCCTCTCCCACCTGTGTCTCAGCTGATTCTTATGGTTCTGGTCTGACCACTTCAGAAAAATGGTGGTATTTGTGTTGCACTTTAACAGGTTTTCACAGAAATTTTTTTTTTTTTTTTTCCTTTTTCAGTGACCCTAAAAGTGAGACAGCTGCTCCCTTCACCCTGGAATGCAAATGAGTTTTGCATACCTTGCTTGTTTCTCTGCAGTGGTTCGTGATGCTTGGGACTGGAGAGCCGCTTGGCTCCACTGGGCTGTGGCTGAGCAGTGTACCACACCCCATTCCACCACCACCACCATGGCCTGGGTTTGCTGAACTGGGAGAAGCTGTGCTTTTCTGCTGTGTGTTACCTGCCCCAGCCCCACCCCCACACCCCACCCCTGATGGTTTTGTTTCATGTGATGATTAGTGGGAGATGGTTATCTTTGGCTTTTCCATATACATAGCAGGCAATGAACTCAATTCTTAACTGGAAATGACCCCTCTGTACTGTTTTTGCAACTGACTACTGAGGATTTCCAGTTTCTTTATTCACACTCTCATTTCAAGTCATGGTCTTTCAAAGGAGAGTGGCTAGAATGGGCACAGAAATTAGTACATGACCAATTAGAAGCAGGACATATTGTTTCATCTTCCAGTCCCTGAAATACACCTATATTTGTAATCTTGAAAAAGTCAGGGAAATGGGGACTATTGCAAGATTTAAGAGCAGTAAATGCTGTCCTTCTATCCATGTGAACTTTGCAACAAGGAACTCCTAATCCAACATTTATCCCTGACTCCTGGGGCATGGTTGTTCTTGACCTAAAGTATTTTTTTTTCACTATTCTGCTGCATGAGAAAGACAGTGAAAAATTTGCTTTTTCTGTCCCTAGTGTTAATCACAGCACCCCTGTGTGACAACACCAGTGGGTTGTTTTACCTCAAGGCATGATGAATAGCCCCATGATGTCTCAGTTAGTCATTGACTCTGCCTTACAGCCAGCAAGACAGCAATTCCCAAAAGCTCACATATATCTCTTCATGGATGATATCTTAATAGCAGCAGCCAATTCAGTGACGGTTGAGCAAATTTTTACAGTGGTATAGCAATCACTGCAAACTTATGGGTTACAAATTGCACCTAAAAAGGTACAAAGAGAAGTCCCATGGAATTAACTAGGCTGGAAAGTTCTTGAAACTACAGTAGTTCCCTCATCTATAAAACTGCAGGCTAATGTCAAAACACTTAATGTTTTGCAAAAATTATTAGGGACCATTATCTGGATTTGGCTGATGCTTGGTATTCATCATCATGGCTTGGTTTTGTGAGCAAAGATTTGGGAAGGGCTCTTCCCATGCTTGCTGTAAGTGCACTGATAGCTCAAAAGGCCAAGGCAAGATAGACAAGTCCGATTGCAAAAGGCATAGTGAAAGGTCTTCAAGAGCAGTATTCGTGAGGCACGGTTCTTCCTGTGTTGCCTTTTTTCCTCAAGACTGATTCTGCGTTTGTTCTCAAAGGAAGTGGCAGCATTAGGGATGGTGTGTCTCCATTTCTCCCAATTGGAGTCCAGAGTGGACCATTGATGGTGGTCAATACAGCCAAGGCTGAGGCATTGTTTCAGGGAGTCCTTGTATCTCGTCTTTGGGGCCCCTCTCTTGTGGCAGCCGGTGGTGAGTTCCCCATAGAGCACAATCTTAGGGAGGCAGTGATTCTCCAACCTGGAGATGTGCCCTGCCCAGCGCAGCTGCATTTTCAGCAGCATGGCCTTGATACTGGTGATCTCTGCCTGTTCAGTGACAGGCACATTAGTCTCTTAATCAGACCAGTGGATATTTAGGATTGTACAGAAGCAGAACTGATGGAAGCGTTTGAGGAGTGGCAGGTGGGGGAGGTAGATGACCCAGGATTCAGAACCATATAGAAGAGTAGACAGTACAATGGGTCTGTAGACACTAATCTTTGTACTTCAGGTGTTTATTGCACCAGGCTCTTTTATGAAGTTTTCTGAAAACTTTGTATGCCTTTGCTAACCTGTTGTCTATCTCTTTATTAATCTTACCATCTGAGGAAATGATGCTTCCCAGATAGCTGAACTGCTGGACTGACTTAAGCTCTGATTCCCCTGTGGTGATGTGGGGATGAAGGAAGACTTCCTGAGGTGCAGGTTGATGGAAAGCTTCTGTCTTCCTCAAGCTGACTTCCAGCCCAAAAATCTCAGCAGCCTTTGCAAAACAGGATGTTAAGTGCTTCAGAGCTGCTTCTGTGTGAGCAATGAGGGTGGCATCATCAGCAAAAAGAAGCTCACAGACAAGGTGATTTAGGGTCTTAGTGTGGGGCTTGAGTTGCCTTAGGTTGAATAGGCTTCCATTGGTGCAACATCAGATATAGATACAGTTTTCATCGTCGAGGTCTGCCATGGTCCTTTGGAGCGTCATGCTGAAGAAGACTGTGAATAGAGTTGGTGTGAGAACACAACCTTGTTTCACACCACTGGTTATTGAAAAGGGCTCAGAGAGTGCATCACCATATCTGACTTGGCCATGCTGATCCTCATGTAGCAGGATGACCATTTTGAGGAACTTGGAGGGATATTCTAATCATTCCAAGGTCTGCCACAGGTCTTTTCTGCTCACGGTGTCAAAGCTTGGTATTACTACAGAATAATTATCCCCTCTTTTTGATCTGCTGAAGGGTGACCCTGATTTATCATCTCCACGTCAACTCACTGAAACAAGCCAGCAAGCCTTACAACTGATCATTCATAAAATCCACATTGCCTTCTCAGGACTTTATCAGCTGAATTTCCTGATTGCTTTGTTTGTGATTTATAGTTCTTTTCAACACTATGCTCTAATAGGACAGTGGATTTCAGAAGACTAACAAGTTATAATTTTAGAGTGGGCTTTTTTGTCACACATATTTCCTAAAGTATTAACTACAGTGGTGGATATGCTAAATTCATTAGTGTATAGAGCTCACCAGCTTTTACTTGGCTTGGATCCAGATGTAATTTATCTGCCTCTTAAGAAGGATGTTTTCATGGCTTTCTTTTGCAATCTCTATCTTTGCATAACACTTTTATTGATTTTTTAGGAGACATGGTGTTTCAATTGCCCAGACACAGATTCCTGCAATTGTTATCTGAATTACCTTTTCCACCACAAGCCCTGTGTTCCAGGACTCCAATAGCTGATACCATCACTGCTTTTATTGATGGTTCAGGTAAAACTTGAAAAGGTGCTGTAGTATGGAAGCCTAACAATCACTCTTCTTGTCAGTCAGCAGTAATTACGATTTCAACCTCAACTCAGATTGTTGATGTTCCTACTGCCATAAAAGCATTTGAATTATTCAGTGACCGACCTTTAAATATTGTTTGTGGCTCTCAATATGTAGTAGGTATCATCAACAGGATTGGAGATTCCTTCCTCAGACAATCCTCTAACAAGTTGCTTTTTGAATGTTTTATGGACCTGTTTTATTTGTTACGTTCTCATCAGCATGCTTATTTTATTTGTCATATTTGCTTTCATAGCAGCATCCCAGGACCAATTGTTGAAGGCAGTTCAGTGACTGATCGGCTAACTATGGCAGCTTTGGTACTGAATCTTTTTGAATAGGCATGTCTGTTTCATTCCTTTGATCATCAAAATGACTTGTCTTTACAGAAATCTTTTTGTTTAGTGAAAACTCACACATGGAATGTCATTCGTGCTTGCCCTGACTGCCAGCTATTTGCCTCATTACTCATGGCAGAAGGAGTTAATCCGTGATGTCTTTCAAGAAGTGATTTGTGGCAAACTGATGTTACACATGTGCCCTCATTTGGGACTCTTAAATATCTACATGTTACAGTTAACACTTTTTCTGGTTATGTCCATACATCTGCTAGAACAGGTGAAAAGCCTAAGGATGCTCATAACCACTGGCTTGCTGCTTTTGCAGCCATGGGTGTGCCAAAATCCATCAAAATAGGCAATGGTTCTGCCTACACTGCTGCTTTGATGCTGCATTTTTTGCAATGGGGAATCACTCATGTTACTTGTATCCCTCATGTTTCCATGGGCCAAGATATTGTGGAACATACTCATCACACTCTGAAAGTGAAGCTGGAAAAACAAAAAAGGGGGAATAGCCTAGCCTCAGTGCATGATTGACAAAAAGCGCTGTATGTTTTAATTTTTTTGAATACGCAGGGCGATCTTTCTCCGACTGCTGAAGTACAGTGACATTTTTTGAGCAAAACCTTTTTCAGCATCTAAACCAAAAGTCTGGTTCAAAGATTCTGAAACACATCAGTGGGAAGGACCTGTTGAGCTAATTACTTGGGGAAGAGGGTATACTTGTGTTCTTCTTCCTACAGGACCTAGGTGGTTGCCAACTAAATATACACAGCCTTATCATGAGCTGAAACAATGGACTGCAGAATCCAATTCCAGAAATCCAAGAGCTGCAGGTGATGCCTTGGAACAACAGAGCCAGAAAGACAGAACAGATGAGCAGAGACATCAGCATCACCTAGAGTCAATTCAAGCAGCCAGATGAGCAGGTATGTATAATGACAACATTGAATGAAGTATAAACTCCTGGGCAATATCTTCTTAGCTTATTTGGACTTGATCTTTTCTGCATCTGAGGTCTGTATTGCTCTTTTAGTACTTAGTTATTTTGTATTGTATCAGCAGTAGTGATTTTAGTTACTGCTTCTGTTGCTCTCACTTCATTAATGAAAATCTGTAACTGCACTGCCTTTGTTAACAACTTGCAAGAACTATGAATTTAAGCAAAATTGATGAAGACCTTAACTTGCTTAAATGCCTTAGAATCTGCTGTCATGTTGTCTTAGTTTGAGGGGAGAACTAAGATATCTGTGTTGGCCAAGAAATAATCTCTCTCCTTAAATTTAGGAATATATATATATATATTTATATGAAAGGATAACAGTTCCTAACCACAATACACAGATATACACATGTACCTCTCTCTCTATATATCTATATCCAGAAAGAACCAAACAACAACAATTTGTAAACCTTTTTCAACTCCAAACAGCAAAGCAAACAGTTAAAGGTCTTTTCGACTGTGCCCAAAACGGGAGAAGATGCAATTATATCTACAGACAGCAGGTGGAGCTGTCGCACCTCAACCGCTGGCTGCTTGTTCTCAGGGGTTGCAGTTATATTTACGGACAGCAGGTGGTGATGTTGTGTCCAGCTGGCTGGCCTCTCTCTCAGGGGAATGGCAGGAGCAGATGCCAGGTGAGCTCCCATGGGTTCGGTGACAAAGAACAAAAGGCAGCAGAAACCCAGCCTCTGCAGAAGAAAGAGCCGGGTTCCTCCTTTTTCCACAGTAGCAATTTGTGATGTCCAAAGATGGTTGGCGAGGCAAGGAAACAAGGGATAGAGTCCCGGTCTCCAAAAAAGCAATACTGGACCTGGTGTGAGTGTCCTGCCCTCCCTCCTCCATGCCGAAACGCTATGCAGATGACTTGCGCAGAAGTCCCAGGAAAACATTGACTCCTCCCCCCCACCCCCAAGCAGTCCTCCCTCCCCCTCTGGTCTGGGGAGAGATTAGAACAAAAGCTCTAGATTGGGTCGTTAACAGAATATGCATAATCATTGTGCCCTTTGTTAACCATCTTTAGTGATGCTAAAGCCTCCAAGCTTCTTTGGAAGGAATTCCAACTGGGTTTTGAAACTATAACACATGTGGTCAGAAGACAGATAAAATACTTTGCAAACGAAAAGTGAATTGTGGTGTGAACTGTAGTAACTTTTTGCTGAGTTTTGCAGTTTCCCATCAAGCATAGACCATCGAGCACAGAGTGATAGCCGTAGTCCATCATTGAGCAAAATTTTTGTCAATCACTGCAGGAGAGCACGCATCACTCCATCACACTGGATAACTTTATATACTTTTAACCAGAAGTGCTGTATATTCAATAGTAATGGATACCTAAACTTTTAGAAAAGAGAGGGAAAAAAATTATATGAATGTAAATATAGTCCACCATAACTATTATAGGACAGAAGAATACTACATAGCTACTGAAATCTAGCTGCATCTTCAGAGAATCCTCTTTTTCATCTGTGCTAGTTACAGTGGCTGGGAGAAGTTTATGTGGGTATAACAAAAACAGTGTATTCTACATCCTTCTATGTAATTTCAGATGGACTGTTAATAATGGGTCATTTGCAACAGCTGCCCAGGGAACACCTGACACCTCAGGCTACAAGCTGGGTGTTAAAGAACCCTGTGAGGCAGAAGAGTGTTTCTGACTTCACACCAATAACTCAGCTGTGATAACTCCTCTTCAGGGAGGCATTAGCACCTTCACACCCAGGCTGAGGGGTCATGTCTGCTAATGGGCCATTAGGAACTGGCACAATAGGCAGCTGCAATGACCTAGACCATCAAGGATTCCAAAAATATCCCATGACTTACAGACTTAAATCATCTATTGTGAAACTTTGAGCCCTGGGGTGGTACTGGGTATTCCCACCTGAACCTGAGCATATATAATCTTCAGAATTTGGGACTTCTGGTACCACTCATTGGATCCAGAGGAGGGCCAAAATCTCAACAGAACTGCAACTGTCACTCTCAACAAGACTGCTATCATTACTTTGACAGAACTGTGACCATCATCCTCACCAAGAGGTTTTCTTTTCCTTTTACTTTGCACTTGGGGGGAACTACATGGTGCTCAGCACAGGGCCTAATGAACACTGTTCTGTTCTTGTCACAGAGTGCTGGGTCATACGTCCAGTTTTGTGGGTTAAAACCGGTTTTTCTCTTTATCATTGTACTGATTTGTAGGATTTTTAGTAAATTGTAACCCTGACTTCTAACCTTTCTTGAGTTAGGTTCATTTCTTCTGTCAGTTTACCTTTAAACAAGCTGTCTTAGTTTAGAGGAAAACTAAGATGTCTATTTGGACCAGGAAAAAGGAGGGGGGCCTTCTACCCCAAAGAAAAAAAAAACAAACAAACAAAAAACCCCAACCAAACAAACAAAAAAGAAAAAAAAAGACTACCCCACTCCTTTAAATTTAGAACAAATTTTAGTTAGGAAAACATAGAAAAGGATAAAAGATCTTAACCACTATCTATCTATCTATCTATCTATCTATCTATCTATCTATCTATCTATCTATCTATCTATCTATCTATCTATCTATCTAAATATATATATCCAAGAAAAAAAGAGAACTGAACAAAACAGTTTGTAATCAACACTTTTGAATAAATTTAAAGTCTCTGCTCCCTTTGGGTGCAATTATATTCACAGACAGAAGGTCGTGATGTTGCACCCCAGGTGGCTGTGGGGTTGGTTCCCCAGGAACGCGGGCAGAGACACCAGTGGCTCCCCCTGTGGTGGACCTGTGGTAGAGCCATGTAGACTCACATGGGCTGGTGAGTGCAGAGGGACAGGGTGGAACCTTTTCCATGGAGCAGTGCAGACCCTCTCTTCATCCTTTGTTTGAGAGAAGAAATGTTGGGCCAGATGGGCAAAGGGGGCAGCACTTCCTCTGCCAATGACTGTTGGCTCCCTCAGAGTTGGAAGTCTGTCACAAATCCAAGGCAGCAATGACTCTCTCTTCCTCTCTTTCTCTCTCTGAGGCAGAGGGTGCCCAGAGCTAGGGATTGGAGGGTGGGAAAAAGGAGCCAAGCTGAAGAGGGGTTTCCTTCAAGATGCTTCTACCACCAATTCTGAAGCTATAACACCAGCACACAGCTAGTACCATTGAACATTTGTTCTTTGCCTTGTCCAGTACTGTCATTTGGAGCCCTGCACTGGGAAAGAAAGGTCTGCACGCTTCTCAGAGATAGAAATGGCACTTTATTAAGATGGCTCCTGCCTTATATAGGGTAGGTTGAGAACTCTCTAAAAGGAGGGTGTAACTTGTGCAGAGAAGTGGTGGAGGAAGGGAGGAGTATGCAAAATAGATGGTTGGGATAACCATACTGGGAAAACTACTGCAATGCAGCAAAAATCAAACAGTGAGAGGGCAGGGTTCAGGGCCATGAGGGATGAGGGATTTTTTCCAGAACTTACAATATGAAATATAGGGAATAATACAATAAACTGAGCAACACAATACAAACCCCAAAACTGTTGTGGTAAAACAGTAAAAAATCTTCAAATATCAGTCTCTTCACAAAGTTCAAGGTTTGATGTCCTTTCTCCAGTGTTCAAATTCCTGGACTCCTACAGTCATTTGTTCTTGTAAATGTGACATTTAGTTTAAGTTATCCAATGAATTCAGTCACTTTAGGATCTTATGTGTTTTTAAGGCATGGAGAAGCTATACCCTGCATTATTCTTTATTAATTATTTACCACTCTGCAGGGTAAAGTATTTCACCTGTTCCATTCTTTCTTCTCTAAAATGCATGGTGGACCTGGTAAAATACGACACATTTGGGAAACCATATTTAATTGTGGGTAAGATGGTAGTCATTTTGGTGTGGAGGTACCTTAGTGAAAGCTTAGAGAAATGTTTTTGAAGATCTTACTCCTGTTCAAAGTCAGTAGATTCAAAACTGTCACATATTGTTGAAGGTCTAGGGTCCCTCTCATCACAAATTCCTTAAAATATTTTTGGCATCAAAAGATTTTAGGAAAATATAAATGGTCTAATGTAGTTCTTCATGCAGTTTGAATTTAAATCAGTATAATTCTTATAATTACAATCTAAGGAAAAAGAAAGCATTTTGTTTCTGGAAAACATTTCAAACCATACCATCTGTTTTGAGGATCAAGACTATAAAGTGTTCTTTGCTCTAGTTATGGTAATGACACATTTTAAGTGAATAGCAAATAATGTTTGCTTTATTACAAATCCAAAATGAAAGGACAAAATCCTGCAAGAACTCCATGAAACACACAGCAGCTTACAAACCTATTTCTGATAACAGAACCAAAGAATAGGTATACCTAATAATTAACAGATAAATACTGTAAGTACAATTTTCTCATAAAAACTACTGGAAGCAAACGTGCTTCCTACTATTTGCATAATATTTGCATATGGTCCCATCCTCCTGCTTTTCTCTTCACTCTTCCTGCCCTTCCCCTGTCCCTGTCCTCAGTCAATTTACAGAAGATTTGATTATAACGTAGTTTAGGTAGCAAATGAGGAAACTGACTCACTGAACTTACAGAGGTGAGCATGAAAGTAAGAAATAGAAAACTCATGCTGGGAAAAAGAATGGACTCAGGTAGAAGAACACAGCTTTGAGTGTTATTTATACAGAAAATCTGTAGTATTTTTAGGTTTATTCAGGTGCAATGGAAGTAATAGGTAGACAGCGGTTTGAAAACGGGGCCTACAGTCCTTATGCAGAAAACTACTTCAGCAGAACAGTTTTTTATTGACCATATTCATGCACCTTGCAAACTGCTTAGGTTAAAATTATTGGTCCAAATGTTCCTGGGTGCATATATTATGTGTTCTATTTACAAGTATGGTAATAGAAACTTTCTCATTGAAAGGTGACCATGAATAATGCACAAGCTATAACTGAGAACAAGCAAAATGAAAAAGGGTAAAGGGTACAATGGTTTCTTCAAGTCTTGGGTGCTGGAAGAAATCAACTAGCTCATTTGTATTGTGTACTCTAGATAACAATGACTACAGAGCACCCAGTTACAATGACATGTAACTTTCCTACAGTCCATTTCTGAAATAATAACACACAGTTACTAAGTGAAAAAAGGGAAATATTTTTTCCACATTTCATAGGTCTCAGGGATTTTGTGAGCCAAATAGTATTCCAAGCACACTCATTAACAAATATCTTTAAAAAAAAGGCAAGGAAATGATTTATGCATCAACCTATTAATTTTTGAAGTCAGCTGGAGCTTTTTACCAGGTGTAGATCATAACTCCAGGAAAGTAATGATTTTACTCAGGTTGTGATTAAAGTCACTTGTATAGCTAGAGACAGAAACCATGGGAAAAAACCCATTGACACAAGGGTCCCATGGAGGGTGGAGGTCAAGGAATGTATATTCCAATCTCAGTGGTCAGCATGGTCTTTACTTATGGCAATAGCTCATCAAAGTATCTGCATGGTGTGGAAGGTATGGCTGATCTCTACAGAGGGCACTTAACAGGTTTGTGGGATTTTCTCTGTTGCTTTCAGTACAGACAGCCAGAGTCTGGACTAGAATTAGTAAAGTCACCAGCTGGAGGTTTGTGCTAATTGGTTTAGACACTTCTTAGTGTCTTCCTGACACATTAGGATGTTTAGGCTCCAGCTTTTATGTTTAACATAGACAGGTGAGCCGAAAGGCATTGCTGTTTTCCTACTTTCTTGTGTGGTGGAAGGCAGCATCAGAAAGCAACCTGTCTCCTGCCTTTATTATATTGATGCCTAAGGATTTTATGTATTTTTAGTATGTATTTTATGGATTTTTAGAACTGTAAAAGTAAGGGATTTCT